>OX595859.1:5372500-5624372 GCA_951392215.1 Epirrita christyi
TTTGATAATTCTTTACAGTTTTAAGTAAAGTACCACTAGATAAATCTTGGCAAAAACAGCAATGACTGAATTGTTAAGTTAAAAAAACTGCTAATTAATCGTACTTTTAAAATAACTTCAGAAGGACTCGGCTAGCCTAAGTAATGTACTATTTCAGATTCCTGTGCAGAGTAATCTTTTTAAATATCGTTAGTGCACAGATCACCACCCTGTCAATCAAAATACCTAATCAAATGACAGATTGTACGTGCAAAGGCCGCCTATCGATTCTTAGAACTCCCAGATAAAGGTCATTGCACTTCACGCCCTGACATCTAATATTTATTTTGTGGCTCACGGGCGTAGCCAGGTTGTAGTTTCGGGGGGGTTTCAAGAAAATAAAACAACAAAAATGTACACGAACACACTGGTGTTTCTTCAAAAAGTATCAGAATTTGTCAACATATTTTTTTCCCTCGCGTCTACATACAAGTATATATTTTACTTAGTTAGAGCGAGGAGTCAACGTTTTTACTCTACAAAGGTTTAATTTCAAAGTATACTTCTTACTTACAATGAACTTTAAAAAGAGTAACATCCTTAGATTACCCATTACTTACTTAGTTTAAGTTTACATATCTACATTATCATACTTTGTTAACCTTTATTGAAAAAAGTACTTATTATTATTATTTTGAATATTTCGGCGGGGGGGGGGGGGGTCTGGCTTGAACCCCCAAACCCCCTCCCTCGGCTACGCCCATGCTGTGGCTACAAAACTGATCAAGTGTTAGTTAGCCGTGTTTACGACCTGTTTACATTAGTTTACGATCCACTGTTATTGGACTAAATTAATTAACGAGATGAAATTAGTCAAGTAACGAGGCCGTGAGCAATTTAAGGATTAATAAAGCGTTAAACGCTTTCGTTAGTTAAATAAGATTACAACACTAATTATTATTTGATCGGATGTAAGACTGTATTTATTCCCCAACGGTTATCAGAGGCCTTACCTCTTGCTAAAGGCATACAAAACAATAACTTGTTGCTGAAAATACCAAAATTGCTATATGAATGCCTATAACATTTGAGGAGTCCCCTCAATTCTTCATGGATTCCATCATCAGAACTGGGTTTTGAAAAATGGGACAAATCTGGAAGTATATCTAATCAAATAAAAAAAGAATTTTCCAAATCGGTTTATAAACGACGGAGTTATGAGGTAACAAACACAAAAAAAATGACAAACGAATTGAGAGTTTCCTCCTTTTTGTGAAGCCGGTTAAAAATATCGGCTCTGTGATGTCCGCAGCTATATAAAGGCACAGTAGCAGAAGGTCTTGTAGACTTCTGCGATTAAAGTTATTCAATGACGACGGATGTCAAAGACGGACCGTTATAGTACAGTCAAATTAGGTGATTTTTTGCAAAAGTGTGGAACTAATTAGATGTAGTCATGAAAACTTTTCTAATTGTTTTGTATGGCTTAAAAATCACTTCTAATAATAAGCATCAGTAATTTCACCCTCCGGAACAGGGTGAAATAGGGTGAAAAACCTTAAAATATCCGTAACTTAATGGGGGAAATAGAAGTAGTCGGTGCAATTTGGCATAGACTTTGAACCGTTATGATCTACATTTGCACCAAGTATTTTTTAAATTCGACATACGGAACATACAAAAAAAAATCGTTTACAAAAAAAACTTTTTGTGGTTATTACGGCTCCGGGAAAATTAAGGTAGTCGGTGCAAATTGATAGACTTATTAGAAAAATGCTCGAAATACATTACCAGGTTTTCACCATGGTGCGTCTCACGGAAGGCACTTTTCCATATTTTAGTGTCGCTCTACTTCGGGGAAAATTAATGTAGGTCTGGAAATTGACTTAAACTTATTCATTTAATTAGTACTACATCCGCCGGAAGTTTTATACTATTTTTTTTAAGGAAGATGCATTTTTTCAACACTGAGTTCCCTACATGCACGTGGTTTTTATTAAAATTATAATGCACTAAAACAGTCTCTCTATACGTAATTTAACTTGCATCAAGTAATTTCTTTCCATTTTAAAATTTAAGGCCTTTTTAAGTTTGTACCTAATATTTAAAAGGGTTCCGTAAGCGCCAGAAACGGTGCAAACCTAGGATAAGCTTCTTTTCGTGTCATCTAACGTTTACATAAGAATACACAACTACACGACTTAGGTCCACACATATGCTAATTATTTGTACTGATTCACTATAAGAGCTGCTCATGGTAAGGCCTCAGTTCTTCTAGCGACCTCAAACCGGACGACGCGTTAGAGGAAAGCCCTCCACTCAATGGACTAAGGACATTATAAACGTCGCAGGGTGTCGGTGAATGGAGGCGGCTCAAGATCGTACGTCGTGGCATTCTACTTCTACTGGCTGATGATGATGATGATGATGATGATGATGAAGATTAAGAAGACACATCATCATCATCATCACCAGCTTGTTTGCGTCCACTGCTGGACGAGGCCTCTCTCGTACAATGTAATGCAGTGTTGACGACCTCTGTGGCGCGGCGGGCGAGTAGTCGGCTGAGACGCAAGAGGTGCGGGTTCGATTCCCGCTGCATGACAAATGTTTGCATGATCTGCAAACTGATTTCGGGTCTGGGTGTTGTGGTACCATGGTACTCGAAGTTCCTGATACCAACTACACAGGGATCCTAGTGTGGGATCAGTACTATATGTGTGACTGTTGGGTGTTATGTATGATGCGAAATGTCCGGATTCTTAATTTTTATTTTTTAATGTGTTGTGTAATAAAGTTTTTTCTATGTCCAGCAGTGGACTTCCACTGGCTGATGATGATGATGAAACACTTATGGACAAATGTTTGCATGATCTGCAAATATTTGTTCCGGGTCTGGGTGTTATGGTACCATGGTACTTGTAGTCCCTGATACCCGCAATACAGGGAATCCTATTGTGGGATCAGAACTATGTATGTGACTGTTGGGAATTTCCCATTAATGTTGATGTAATATAGGTGGTAAGTGGCACCCTTAAATGATTAGCCAGGCCAGATCCACTTGTTTCGCACTCGCGTTAATTTATGAGCGTTATTAAATTTCGTCTCATTAAATTTTTGTCATATTTGTTCATCAATTTATGGCCTGAAAGTGAAAGTGCCTAGAAAGGTAAAGTTTAAAGCTTAATTATTTTAGTATGAGCCTTCTAAATTTTGGCCTTGACTTCGCTTCAGAAAATAATAATGGAAGCAGGTAGAGGTTGATACAAAACACGTACGTAGCAGGTGAATACGGACATTTCTAATTCTAAAAGAAAGAAAAAGCATGTATTTGTACCAATGATGCAGATGATAAAAATTACACGGAAAAATACAAAAGACACACACACAAACAACAAAGATGATTCTTTGACGGGCGAAAGATCGCCTTCGTCGCAGGAGGTTGCGGGTTCGATTCCCGCCTCGGAACAAATATTTGTACGATCTGCAGATATTTGTTCAGGGTGTTCTGGGTATTTTTTATGTATAATAAAAAAAGCTATCTATGTAATGTATTGTATTAAGTGTTATCAGTTATCTAGTATCTACCCATAACACAAGCTCTGCTTGGGGCTAGATAATGTTGTGTGAAATGACCAGCATTTATTTATTTTATTTTATATAAAGATTAACAAAGAAAATTAAAACTAAACTGACGACAAGAATTACTTGTGCTATATTATAATAATGTAAGACCCATAGATATCATTCCCAGACTCCATACAGACCCGATATTCCCACCAGATCGAGACTTTTGTGGGTAAAACCGCGGGGCGCAGCTAGTAACTACATATAACATTAATAAATAAATACATAATAATCGAATAGAAGCTATCTTATCTATTATCAAAACAACCATTAAGTTCTGTGAAAGAGAATTTAAAATAAACATAACAATATAACACCCAACAGTCACATACGTAATCATGATCCCACACTAGGACTCCTTGTGTCATGGGTAACAGGAACTACGAGTACCATGGTACCATAACACCTAGACCCGGAATATATTTGCAGATCAAACAAACATTTGTCCCGCAGCGGGAATCGAACCCGCAATCGTATCTTTCGCCCGTCGCGCCACATTATTTTACTAAACCATTAACACCTACACACGTTAAAATATACCTAGTATCCATCCATCCAAGGGTTAACTTACACCCTCTCTATAAGGGTGTTAATAAAAATCAATATCGGATTGCAAGCATCATTTCAGATATTCAAAGATATAAAAACACCTACACCTCATTCTTATTGGCTTCGATTTCCTGACCTAAGAGTAACGAAAGTACTTCTTCGCCACTACTAGAGATGAATTCAAATCAAAACAAATCAAAAAGTATTTTATTCATCGAAATCACAAGGATCATTTTGAATCGTCTTATAAACTAATATTACTCTTGTTCTAACGCGACCAAGCCTTGATGATTCACTAAGTACAACTTGTCTAGGTTCGGTTGCGAGTTATTTGCATACATTCTCCTAGTTTAGGTATAAAAAATGATCCTTTATTAACAAAAATTTTAGTTTTTTTTTTTATAAAAAAAACAAAAACAGACTTCCTTCAAAAAGCGATCAATTATGATAAAATTTATATGGGACCACCTCTGAAGTATGACATACCAAACAAAAAAGAGTCATCCAAATGAATTCGTAATTGGTGGAGTAATCGCGTATCAACCATACAAAAAAATAACGTACAGTCGAATTGAGAACCTCATCTTTTTTTTGAAGTCGGTTAAAAATTGATTTCATTGTTGTCCAAAATTTTTTATTTGATTTAAGACAGTTATACATTTTTAATGTCAACGGTTAATTTTGTGAGACACCAAGGTTTTTAGCCATAAACCGGCTGCGTCTTCTTTTTTACACTGTCTTTAAGGAAGCAAGCAAATATGCATTCTCCATACTTCCCACTTCTAGAGCGGAGATGTCAAACCTTTCGGCACGGTCCTCAGGATGCTGTTTTGACTGTCCCGAACTCTGCGTTTTAGGGCCAAATCGGGGCGTAGTTTCTTGTGTGCACATGATTATTAATACCGTCTCCATCAAAGCGCGTCACATTCAACACGTCTTGTTGCTCTATGTCTTTATCCCTAGAGTGTATGGGATATTGATTGGACTTTTCCCACTGTTTTCAATACTTTATTACTTCCCCTGTAGGCTGTACATCCATTGTCTTACTGAGATTGAGTCGAGACACAGTGTCGTAGTTTACAGTATTTTATCTTCATAGCCGCGTCTCACTAAAACGCGTTTTCTTTGCTTGTGTTCGTTGTGACACTGGTTCCTTCTTGATTAATGCCCAGGTTGAGATATGCTAACCTTAGAAAGGGGCCTTTTGACCGATGTGGAACTGTGTTAAAAGGATTCGGTGTGTTGCCAATGGCGTGTCCGGGCTCCATCTCCTCCCGTGATGTAGAGTCGAGACCCGTTGTGGAATTTAAGGGAGAAGCTGTGCGTCTTACTTATTTTGTGTAGCGGGCAATACAATAACGCGTTTGTTCCGTATTGATTCTAACAACTCTGTTATATCATCTTCTCATGTGTACCTAGTTACATGTCCTGGGACATCGCACGGGATGTGTAGTTACTATTTCTTTAGTTATGCTGACAGAAAGAAACCAGGTCCTAATTATGGTTGTTCACAACGTTAGTTCACAATTTGGCCACGACCGACGGCTCTCTTTCTAAACAAACTTTCAATGAACATCCACGATGTGTCTGTACGCATGTACCTACAATTCAAAAATATTATCCTCTCGGTTTTCATGAATGAAATACTTTTGACTTTGGCATGTACTTCAAGAACGCATTAGTTGCGATACTTTTATAAGTTTACTATGTTCTATGATGATAAAGTTTTTGTTATTTTTCCCGCCTTATTGTCAGGTATTCGACGGCAGGAATAAAAAGGAAGTTTTTGCGAGTCCTCTCTATATTGGCGCATAAATTTTCTTAGTTTTTATTAAAAGAAAAAAGTAAGACTATAGCTGGCTTCATTCGGTGACGAAGTTCACAAAAAATGAGGTCATAATATTCGCTTCAAAAATAGAAAGCTGAGCGAAGCGAGAGTTTGAAATGTACGAGACGAAACACAATTTTTTCACCTCATAACAGCGAGGAAAAGATTTTGTTTATCATTCGAAGTCTGCTTGCAAAAGTGCTTTTTATCCGCTAGCGTGAAAAAGGTTTTTAAAATACGAACCTTTCTATTCAAACAGTTTTGAATTCTTTGAATATAAAGTTTAGAAAGACACGAATATATCAAATTATAAATAAAACCTTTCCAAGCTTTTGAGTTAAAAAGATATTTACTTGTAAAATAACACATGACATAGCAATATAAATAGCTCCAATTTGGCCCACATTGCTGGAATAGTTGACATTACACACGACGCGACAACACGACGATTTGCGATGGTTGCATACGCGACATTCCTACAAATCCTACAGCCACATTATATTTAGCTGCAAGCAGTAACATCACTTCATCATTAGCCGTTAGTCCACTGTCGGACGAGGCCTCTCCCATAGAATGCGATGAGGGGGGGGGGGGGGGGGGGGGAGAATTTGCCATAATCATCACGCTTGACAGGTGGATCCGGCATATCCACCTACCTACTCATAGTAGTTTGCAAGTAATGTTTCCACAAATATTCTACTCATCATCATCATCAGCCTGTAGAATAGTAATAATAATAATTAACAATAATAATTATTCCTTATTTGCATAAATGTGGTACGTACAAGGTTCTTATGTTTAGTATAATGCGGCTCACATTTCCCATGTCTGGGATACAAATATTAAGATTATTTAGAAGTCCACTGCTGAGCATAGGCCTCTCCCCAGAATGCCTTCTCACTACCCTGAGTTCATTCCTGAGTACCCTGTAATAATAAAATAAATAAATCTACCTAACCTGAAGACCCCACCCGTTAGGTTAGATAGATTTATTTATTTCTTCTTTACGGGAGGCGAATTTGATACCCTTTTGACACTGATGACTATCTGATCAACGGCTTTACTGACTAACTTGACTGATAATCAATGGAAACATCTGTTAAAACAACTTGAACTACCCTTTAATGCGCTGGTTAGCCCGAGTTTTAGGCAAGACGATTGTCGCGCGTGTGGAATAGAGACAGATTGTAATTTTTTTTTATTTACCATTTAACATTGTATTAAAACTATAATATCAAAGGTTTGTAATAGTGATATTAGTGAGTATTAGCTGAGTCATAAACATAAACGTTAGGAATGTTGGTATGATAGAATTGCATCTACTGCTTGTTATAGCTAATATCTATACTGTGCTCGCAGGTAACCACACAATAATAACAATTAGTAACGTGCTAATTTTGCGGTCTAATAGCCGACATACCACAACGTCGTCGGGGTGACGCAGTAGGCTATAAGTTCGGGTAAAACACCGAGAAATGTTATTCAACGGCATTTTCTTCATTTATAGTCCGAGCAAGGTTTTTGTAAACTATTATTTTTAAGAGTTTTCCAAGTGGGGCGTGTTGTGTCCGGCCTTAGAATAGACCCCTGTCTCTTCTGTTATTTATTTCCTTCTGCATCAACTGGTTCGTCCACTGCTGGACGAGGCCTCCCCCATAAAATGTAATGGGGGATTTACCATAATCACCACACTTGGCAAACGGATGGTGATCGCAGTATTAGTGTTAAGTACATAGATGGATGCTGCTGCCTATCTCCCATTGGCGTACCCAGTTTTAAACCTCCAAACCCCCCCCCCCCCCCTTCCCGAAATATTCAAAATGTTGTCAAAATCTGATAGTTTTTGAAGAAACACCAGTGTGGTGAATGTGTTTTTTTTTCACATGAATATTAATGTCATTTCGTGTACTTACATTTTTATTGTTTCATTTTCTTGAACCCGAAACTAGAACCTGGCTACGCCCGTGCCATCCCCTAGCGTAAAACCTTACCTGTACGGTATCCACGGGAGAAGTTCTATGGCCGAGATGACCATGGCTACCGTAACCACCATGGCTAAGGCCACCACGTTCATTTCAAATATCGACGAGGCCTCCCCCATTGAAATCAATGTAGGGATTTGCCATAATCACTACGTTTGGCAGGCGGGTTGGTGTTCGCAGTATTGGTGTTCAGTACTCAGGTGGATGCTGCTGCCCAGCCCCTGCTGTAATTCCTTAATCGGCTTTTACGACATCCACGGCAGGAGACAGACAGATATATTCGTAGACAGGACACACCTTTTAATTTAAATTTTTGCTCACTAATATTTTTTTTTTAAATAGCCAATGGTTCTTCAATCACTGTCATGCCTGAAAAAATACATAAAATATTTTTTTAGTAAGAATTATTATATAATATATATTATATTAAAGCAACTCAATTTAACATGTAAAGCCTACGTGACAATGGGCGAGTCACAGCATAGAATAAAATACTAGCGTATAGAAACGAAACTTCTTTGTACAATCCTCCTGTCATAATAATACACATTTACACACTTAAGTGGGACATGTATCTCAATGAAGGGTAATTAGAAAGTGGCTTTTAACTACTCATACACACCTACGCGTTGGTGGTTCCAAATGGCACAAACGTCTATAAATAAGCAGTAAGTAGTAGAACTTCTTGTGAAAGATTTCTTCCGGGGAAGTACTACTACCGTACCGCCAAGCAGTAGTGCTCGCATTGCTGTGTTTCGGTTTGAGGGGTACGGGTGCCGAGGCCTCTGGTTTTGCAGGAGTCCATAGACTACGGTAACTACTTTCTATCAGGTGGGCCGTATGCTGTCTGCTTGCCTAGTTGTATAAAAATAAGCAACCTCGCCCATTTGGTAAACAATCACACAAACCAAACTTTCGCATTTACAATAATAGTTGTTTACCCCGAACTAAGACCTCACTAAGACGCAAATTAGGCTAGGTGAATTACCTATACTTTCTTTAACTTTCTAAAAAACTCCTAAAACAATTTACATTAAAAAATTACGAGACCACCTTGAGATCACTAGGACTTTTCCCTGAAAATTTGGCAGAAAAGCTACCCAAGCTATGGCAAATTTCAGCATTGTGGATAACTGAAAGAAACCAGAAAGCTGACGACCTTCGTGGCGCAGCGGGCGAGTACAGCTGAGAAGCAAGAGGTTGCAGGTTCGATCCCCGCTGCAGAACAAATGTTTGCTTGATCTGTAAATATTTGTTACGGGTCTCGGTGTTGTAGTATCATGGTACTTGTAGTTCTTGATAAACACGACACAGAGAATCTTAGTGTGGTATCAGGACTATGTTTGAGACCGTGAGGTGTTATATTATAAATCGTTATGAAACATTAAAAATGTTTATGCTAATATCTCAAAAATTAGTCTTATAAAATTTCATAACAAAGAAAGCCGTTTCATATGACACCCACTTAACCTGATAGTCTCACTTCATATTTAATATTTTTATTTTCTCCCCTCTTGGACACCAATATCCCAACCATCATTTGAGCTTTAAATTATTTTTTTTCGAATTACGAAAGTTATATTAGTTTTCAGATCTTCACCAAATTGAACAGTCAGAATGTCACTTCTATATTATCTATTTTATGAGTGAACAAGCGAGCACAATATTGTCAAATATAAAAACACGAGATTTCGACACATATTTTTCTGTTGTTATTGTATTTTTCAGAATTACTGTCAAGAAATAATATTTTGTTATAAAACGTCTTTCTGTTATCATTGGTTTCTGTTAAGGTCACCCAAAATAAGGTTGGCCAATTCCAGAGTTCGATTTTATTGCTACGTCTTAATTTATTATTCTCTGAATTGTTTAAAATATTTGACACTGATAAACTTTTGAGCTTATGTTCTTCAAGGCCTGAGGAAGGAAAGGACTAGGAAGATGGCTTTTCATCATCATCACCAACCTGTTTACGTCCACTGTTAGAGGCCATTGAATACCATGGAAGGATTTGCCATAATCACCACGCTTGGCAGGTAGATTGGTGATCACAGTTTGGTGTAATCAGGTGCTGCTGTCCATCCTCTAGTGTAATTCCTTAGTAAAGCTACATCCACGGAAGGAGACGGAGTGGTCTATTCTTAGGCTGGACATAATATATACCACTGCACCACCACGGATGCCTTCATACATGCACAAGAATGAATTTAATTTTATCACAGCGAAAAGAAGCCCTTTGATGCTCTGCCTACCTCTTAGGAAAAATAGTAGCTCTATGACTATGTCTATTATTTGACTAGTGGAACGCAGTCACACAATTATTTAATGTCTATTACATTTATCCGTGGCGTGTCCGGATTAGGAATAGACCCCTCCGTCTCTTCCCATGGATGTCGTAAAAGCTGTCTGAAACACCAATACTGCGACCACTAATCCGCCTGCCAAGCGTGGTGATCATGGTAAATCCCCCCATTGAGTTCTATGGGGGAGGCCTCATACAGCAGTGGACGTAAACAGGCCGGTGCTGATGATGTTGATATTTGCTTTGTTTTGTCCAGTTTATTTTCGTCAACATCCTAGAACTTAATATTCTTATAGCCTAGTCTCAAACTACTTAAGATTACTAAACCTTAAAGAGTTGGTAACTTATAAATACCTTTGGAGTTTCAGTGCCATAGAAGTACCTAAGTGAAGCCTCTTATTCAGGTCATGTAAACTGTTTTGTTTATTTCACGTCTCGGGAATGTTTTGTAAACGCTCTCATTATTTTGGTAAACTAGTTTTGAATACGAATAAGATTTTTTGCCGCGGCGCGCAGTGGTGCTACATTTGTGTGTGCTTTTCAACATTCATTAATTCAGAAGATAATTCTAAAACAATAATCATTAAGCAAAGGGGCGCTACGAAGTTTGCATCTAATTTGGCTATTATTTCTTCAATCTCCACGAAACTTTGTATACATAATCAGTAAACTAATATCTAGACCCGTGTTGCTTTAGTTTCGTATAAAATTATATGGTTACCAAATTAAAAATTTAAAAAAACTAATATGAATAATATATAACTTTTCATTTAAAAAACCGACTTCCGCCAACTAAAATATCTGGATGAAAAAAAAGTAATGAAAAAACCGTAGTGGTGAAAGGGTTATGATACTTTCTGAATGCAAATGCTTGATTTGTTGCTGAAAATATCAAAATCGCTATATGAATGCCTACAATATTTGAGGAGTTCCCTCAATTCAACATGGATTCCATCATCAGAACTGCATTCTGAAAATGGGACCAATCTGGAAGTATATCTATTCAAATAAAAAAAGAATTTTCCAAATCGGTCCATAAACGCCGGAGATATGAGGTAACAAACAATAAAATAAGAAATACAACCGAATTGAGAACCTCCTCCTTTTTTGTGCAGTCATTTAAAAAACTGACGCACCACGGGTCTAGATATTAGTGTACTGATCATTTGTACAAAATTTCATGGAGTTTGATGAAATACTAGACCAAATAGAATCAAACTTCGTTCGCGTTCAAAAGGGCATGTGCCCTAAGCGTAACCTCCTCTTAAGACTGCTGGTTGCTCCTGCGCGTAGCAGTGGTACGATATTGCATTTGTGTTTATACTTCCAAATGATTTAGCCGGTTGCTACGAAGCGTAGCATAGCTACGAAACTTTTAAGTCTCAAAGATTCAAGAAAAGAATTTCAGCATCTCGATTGTGACTGAAAAAAACCGTCATCTGTTTTCGCATTAAAGTCGTTAAATAAATAATTATCACTAGAAACGGGATATTTACCATGGTTTTTGAGCTTTATTGATTTCCGATATTTAAAAAAACTGGGTAAACTAAATAACGGTCAATAAAGCTCAAAAATCATGGTAAATATCCCGTTTCTAGTAATAATTATGTTAATATTTATGATAGTTTCAAAAGTTATATCGTTAAATAAATGTCGATATTTAAGCTTAGACCAAGCCAAGTTTTTGCCATGTTTCGTAATTACGATTTTCTCAATTGAGAAGCAAACTTTCAATTTATTCAAATGCGAAACTCAACATTGAATTTGAATAAAAAGTTTAATATTTTCTCAGTATTTCAAAAACAATACCAATATAAAATAGATGAACAAATATATAGTAACAATTCCGCTCCACTCCAATGAAAACTCTGAAAGAATTCGACACGTGTTTCGCCTCTCAACGAAGCATCCTCAGCGAACGCCGAACAGAAAGTCAAAGAAGTCTTTCTGTTCGGCGTTCGGCGAGGCAACATGGCTGCGGAGTTTTTGCAGTAGTGTGTCTTTGTTGTTCTAGCACGCAGTGAGCCTACTGTTTCCTGAGGATACTTCGTTGAGAGGCGAAACACGTGTTGAATTCTTTCAGAGTTTTTGTTGGAGAGGAGCGGAATTGTTACTATATATTTGTTTATCTATTTTGATATTGTAGAATGGATTTCCGCAAAGTCACGCTTGAATCAATTAATTCAAGCGTGAACAACAATATCATCATCAGCCATAGAATGCCACAACCAACGGTCTCGACCGCCTCCATCCACCGTCTTTCTGTGACTTTTATAATGTTTTTGGCCTTCCTACACTGTGTCGTCCGGTTTGTGGTCGCCACTCGAGAATAACATAACATAAAACCCAACAGTCACATATACATAGTCCTGATCCCACACTCGGATTCTCTATGTCGTGGGTATGTAATACATATGGTACCATTGGTTGTAGTAGATGGTGGAATCTTTATCCCCCAATAGTTGTTAGTTCTGCTAGCTATGAAAAATAACACTACCCCAGTATAATATACTACTTTTAGGTATCTGAAACCTTCAACAATTCATCGCTCCCTACAATATCATATAAAAAACGTGTTTTTCCAAGGGTAGGTGTTTTTATACGAGAGTGTTCGACACAGCTGTGCCTTTGTTAAGGGCTCACAACATCAATAAGCCATTCTGTAAAAGGTCCCGTAAAGGGGACGGCAGACCATTACTTTTGCAAGGTCAGGTCTTACATGGCTCTTTAAATCTTTAGTTTTAGTAGTTATGTAATCATCAGGTGACTACTCTCAACAATTAAAAGTGTATGTTATCCACGACCTAGTTGATTGAAGAGTCCTATGCTTTTCTTCACTTGCATGGCAACTAGCTGGTGCGCGAACAATAATTATGTCTTCTTCTTTTTCCTATAATTATTTAATTAATTCTTAACAATAGACGACCTCTGTAGCGCTTCGGGCGTAGGTTCGCCTGTGGCGCAGGAGATTGCGGGTTCGATTCCCGCCTCGGAACAAATATTTGTACAATCTGCAGATATTTGTTCAGGGTGTTCTGGGTATTTTTCTATGTATAATAAAAAATATCTATCTATGTAATGTTGTTGTATTAAGTATATCAGTTATCTAGTACCCATAACACAAGCTCTGCTTATATAGCTTGGGGCTAGATAATGTTGTGAAATGTCCAGCACTTATTTATTATTTATGTATTTATTTATTAATTAATTCTTAACAATAATTCTTTAGGATTCTTTTAATCAAATGGTCGATCACACCCGCTTAGACTTCTAAAGGGTAATAAATAAATGCAAAGAATCAGACGGTGAAAGTTTCACTACGATTAAGCTTTCATCATCATCCTGTACGCGTTCACTTCTGATCATAGGCTTCCCCCATAGAATGCCATGATGAAAGCTCTTATAAGTCGTCTCTACGCTTAGACTAGCTCCTATTAATTATTGAAAATTAACAATCTAATCTCATTTCAGCCAACTGTCACGTCTGTCACTTCATGCGTAGACGTAGTAACTATTACTTAATCTTCGCATGCATATGTTATCTTTCTCTTCTCTAACAAAAGCCTTCCGAGCGACGGAAAGGTTGATAATTAATCGAAACTTGACTGAAGTGAGATTAAATTGTGTATTGAATGTAAAGAAATTACGTGAATTAGCTCTCGTAATTATTGACCATTAAATTCACTGTCTAATCTCATCTCAGTCAACTATCATGTCTGTTACTTCATGCGTAGACGTAGTAACTATTGCTTAATCTTCGCGTGCATTCTTTATCTATCTCGCTCTAACGAATGCCTTTCTGAGCGACAAAAAGGTTGATAATTAATCGAAAGTTGAAGTGAGATTATATTGTGAATTGAATGTCAAATAATTACAAGAAATTACAAAATTACTATTTGATACTAAACTGTACACAGTGAGTACTCCCTGTAACTTTTATACCGTATGTTTATTTATAGGGCATTAGAAAAGACGAATTCACTCGTCGGCATTTCTTCTCAGCAGATAACTTAACAAGAAAATTCTCAATATCTCACTTAAGTAATGGAAATTTTCACTCACGGTATTGTGTTTAAAGTGTGATTTCGTAGTAGTGGAGCTCCTTGTGAAAGAGATTGTACGCGTAAGTCCTGCTGGGCATAGGCCTCCCCCGTAGTATTTCTCGTCTTGTGCCGCCTCCATCCACCGACTTCCTGTGACGTTTATAATGTATGTAATACACGGACAATCGTCGTAACCGTCATCGTTACAATAGTTGCTGCAAGTTTGAGGTATGGTAGCCCTGAAAAGGGACCTATGGTGAAATAGCCAATGTGGTGAAAGGATATGCGTGCCTCGCAAAGGCCCTTTTAATGTACAGTCTCATGTCTTTGAATTGTTTTGAGCCCACATAATTTTTTGAATGGAATAATTCATTTGGTGAATGACTTTTAAGCCAAGATTTATCTGCCCAACAATCTGACTGTCCAAAATATATTAATAATAATATATTTATTAAAAACTTTACAATAGGTATACACAAAAATCTTAAAACCAACGACGATAACATCGAAGGTATTTATAATGATAATAATAATATATTGTTTATTCGAACAACTCATATTCATAAATGTCAAAAACAAATAAAATTAATGTCAAAAAAATTACAATACTTAAAATTACATTTCTTAAAATTATGTACCTACTGAAAGCAGATACACTACACTAGTCAGTTATAACTAATTAATGCAACTAATTTATATCTGCTTAGAGTTGGGCTTGATAAGGGCCGAAACCCGGTGCCTTTGCAGACGTGCCTTTAATACGCGACGCGTTAGAGGAAAGTCCTCCACTCGATAGACTAAATACATTATAAACTGATTACTAACACGATTCCCTCATTTAAACTTAGTGATTTCATTCGCTTTTGGATTCATTTGTTTTATACACTTTAACGCTCCAAATATAAACGTCATTCCTTCATTGTTTGGTTCGATTTAACAAGGTCTGAACGCGTTGTTAGCGCTAAATAATGAATGTAAATACTAGCTGCTAATCTGTGGTACGGTACCATACTAGCTTTTAGATTATCTATGGTGCAGTTAATACTAACTGCTAAGTGAACTGTTGTACGGTTAGCACAAAAGTAATGAATGGTAGGCACTGGAGAACTTAATTATCGGAACAGACGTTGTAGACGCGCCAGGATGTTTTATTTACTGTTTTACTAGTTTTTCCGTACGATTTCCCTTTTTTCCACAGCGTTAAGAATAAGAATAAAATGTATTTGCAACAACAACAATAATAGGTACAATTTAGCAAACAATTAAACAATTATACCTATAAAACAAAAAATAAAATAAAAAATGTTTTTGCAAAAAGACCCCAACTCAGCATATGCAGGTTGTAAACAACCTACGCTGGTCTAAGCCTCTAAGGTATAGCATATATATCATTAAAAGGAAGTCGGTGGATAGAGGTGGTTCAAGACCATTCGCTCTGATATTCTATGGGGGAGGCCTATGTCTAGCATTAGACAGCTATTAGGCTGATGATGGTGGTGATGATGATAGCAAAGTATAGTAGGCTAAGTAGTAGTAGGTAATAGCTCTCAGAATTAGTAAATTAAAGTGGCAATGGGGAGGCCACATAGCCCGCAGAACTGATAACCGTTGGTTGGCGAAGAAACGTTCGCAAGGGGCTACCACAAATCAGATGACGCAGTGTAGGTACCCAGACGAAAAATATATTTTTCAAAACAAGCTTTTATGAAGTTAGTGATCGGTACCGTGAGCTGATTAAAATGAGCCCAAAGACAAGCTACTGTTAATCATCGAGGAGTTTCGTTGTCCGTCTCCTTTATCAGATCAGCTCGTTGTCACCATAATATTGTATTTTCATCAGAACTTGACAGGTATGCAAAATTTCAGCTCAATCGGTTGGGTTTAACTGGTTCAAAATTCAATTTCAAGATTTGACCTAAATACAAACATTGCAGGTAAAAGCTTGTAAAAAATAAATTTCTTACAATAATTAAATTAGCTTACAGAAATATCTCAATTAATTAAACTATATTTTGAAGTTATTTAAGATAGTGATTATAGGTGCAAAACAGGTTAAGTATTCATAACATTTTCGGAATCGAAATACCTTTAACATCATCTTGGAGAACGAGCGACCGCAGCGACCGCAGATACCGTAGATACCGCAGATACCGCAAAAACCGCGAGGCAGAGAATTTAAGGTATTTCATCGAAGACTTACTACTTTAGATTATGTTTAATTACCTATGATATCTATGTAATGATATATAATTATACTTATAATGTAGCTTTATAATTATAATAATTATATCTCATGATAATCAGCAGCCTTTTCACATCCACTGATGCTGGACGAGGCCTCCCTATAAAATGCAATGGGGAAATTGCCATAATCACCACGCTTGGAGTGCGGATTATTATGAACTATTGGTCTAAGTACTTAGATGGATGCTGCTGCCCATCCCCCGGCTTAATCCCTATTCAGGCGCGGTCGCAGCCAAAGTTTTTAGGGGGCCATCATCAGTTTTAGCAAATTTCTGTACCAAATATTGTTTTTTTATCAACACGATTTTGGAGGAGGTTCATGTCCCCCCCCCCCCCCACGGACCACCGCCACTGCCCTTATTGAGATAGTATAGGTTTTGCGAAAACTAGGAGACCTAACACACATGTTTTAATTGATAGTATCTCATAAATATCTTTAGTTAAGCTACGGACATCCCTAAACCAAAAAAACACTGCATAAATCATTGAACAATATACGTAGCTAAACTAATTATCTTTTTGAGATACTTTCAACTAGAACATGTGTGTTAGGTTTCTTAGTTTTCGCAAAATCAGTTTTCGTTATCACAAGAAGTGTTGATGAGCTATGATGAGCAAAAAACACAATATTTGAATTTCGCACCACATGCGAGAAAATCTACCTTAAAAAAGTGACCCAACATACACACTAGACATATCAGCGAAAGCTGCTCGTCTATAAATAAATCAATAATTTACCAGTGAAATCAAATCTACGATTGGCTTAATGATTTCGGCGCAGCTTGAGGTGTCTTCCAGTCGCAATAGGAAAGACTAAAATACATGTCTAGACATTATCGATAATCCTGTCTAGTGCTACCCTGTGCCGTCTGCAGGTAGCCGTGTCAGGCTTGTCGAAGGCTCTCGAATTAATGAAGGACGAGAGTCATTCAAATAATTGACGTTTTTGCTGTATCCGCTTTACGTCTTACAGTGCTCTTGACTAGCACTGAAAGGTAGGCCCAGTGGGAGGTATACCGACTTCCGATCGGAAAGTCATAGGTTCTAATACGGGCATTGAAATAATGGAAATCTTAAATTGTAAAAATAGTGGAACGCAAGTGACTTCAACTCATCATCATCATCATCATCAGCGTTAGACGTCCACTGCTTGCCGAGGCTTCCCCAATAGAATACAATGGGGGGATTTCCCATACTTATCCCATTTCACCACGCTTGACCAGGTTGTTATGGTGATTGCTTTGGTGTAGAGTACTCAGATAGATGCTGCTGCTTATCCCCTGGTGTAAACCCTTAACCTTTTAGAACATCCACGGGAGGAGACGGAGGGGTCTACTCTGAAATTCACACACTACAGCGGACCCGTACATGCCACTACACCCCGTTATGGGTTAAATTTCGGGAGTAGTATTAGCACCCCTAGACAAAAGGAATGTACCCTCCCAATTTCAGGTTTCTAGGACTTTCGGCTTAGGCTCTGCGTTGATATTTAGTGAGTTATTTACGCAACTATCTTATAAATACCTACATACTAGCATTTGCTCGTGGCTACGCCCGCGTGGAACCTCTATTATAAATTTATAGTCTATATGGTATGCAGGAAGTCGGTGGCTGGAGGCGTTCGTCGTGGTATTCTAAGAGGGAGGCCTATGCCCAGCGGTGGACTTCAACAGGCTGAGGATGGTGATGATATGTTATTCTGATGTATAGCTGTAAAGTTTCATCAAAATCCGTTCAATAGTTTCTGCGTGCAAGAGTATCAAAACATCCATTCATGTATAATGATGATAATTTTTTGTGCCAGTACCATGATACTTCCAACAACCAATCCCAGAAAAAACATTTGAAGATCATACACCATTTGTCACGCGGGCATCGAACCCGCACCTCTCTCACATCTCCGCTGCGCCACGAAGGTCGCGAACAACATCAAGTTTCACGACTTCCGAAACAGAAGCTATTTTGAGAGCTATTGAATTAATAAACCTAAGTTCCAACTCCTGCACCTAACCAAGTTGGGGGTCATCAGTTATTCAGTGAACTTCGGACGATGTCAACGTCACAACGATGGCCTCCTGTCTGCACTTACTTTATTATGTTAGATCTAACTAATTAAGGTGGATCGTCTTGCATGTGGTGCGAAAATCAAATTTATTCGTGCTCATTAACACTTCTTGTGATAACGTAAACTAAGAGACCATAGACACATGTTTTAGTTGTTAGTATCTCATATAGATAAGATAATAAGTTTAGCTACGAATATTGTTCAATGATTTTCAGTGTTTTTTTGGTGAGATACACACACACATAATGAGATACTATCAACTAAAACATGTGTGTTGAGTCTCCTAGATTTCGCAAAACCTGTTCGCCGATGACCTGTGACGAGCAAAAAAACAAAATAAAAATTATAATTGCGCGCCACATGCGAGACTATCCACCTTAAGCGTAGTATTATGCCCGTCTGCACTATTGTCATTAACGTCATTCAGGCAACATCTTAGGTAAGTGCAAAGCATTTTAATGGTCACTTTCACTAACCACTAATAGGCCACTAAAGCTTACGAGACGCATAACACATGTCAAATTTGGCAGTTTTCATTGAAACCTGTAAACTTGCCACACGTTAGGTTTCCCATAAAATAACAATTGGTTAGTGAAAATGGGCATTAGAGAGATCAGCATGAGCTTAGGACCTGTCAAAGTCTAGCATAAGTGTATCAATAAGCTTCTGTCATAACTAGGTAAGAGTGCGTCTAATCTGAAGTTATTAGTAGGACTTACGTACAATAATATCATCTTGCAGTTCGATAAATTAACTGTGATTCATATTTTGTTAAGCGTTGCATGAAGTACTTCATCATTATCATCATCATCATCATCATCACCAGCCTGTTTATTACCCCATTGAACGAAATCGGGGGATTTGCCATAATTACCACGCTTGGCAGGCTGATTTGTGATCGCAGTTTCCAATCTGCTGCCCATCACCTGAGGCCCAATTGTCTAACTAAAAAATTGTTAAAATAGAGTTCCGACCATGTTTAGATCTTGTGTTGATGTCTTAAATGTCAGAAATGCTATTCTCTTAGCTTAAAATACAACACTGCAATGTGATTATATCGAAATGTGACCGAAACTTGAACGATTCAAAGTTTTTTCGATAATTTTAGCTTAAGTAGATGGAGTCTCTCTTTACTCTTTCCAATTATATATATAACCATCCTACTCTAATGGTAGTCACCGTGAATTGAAAGTAGACTAAACTGTCATTCATGAAGCAGAATACCAACTTTCTGTCATTGTCTTTCACTGTTCAGTCTCGATTCGATTAACTTTCAGTGTAGTTAAAAATAATTAAGAGAATTGGGCCTCTGGTGTAATTTAGTACGGTTTTCACTTCATCCACTGGAGGAGACGGAGGGGTCTATTCTTAGGCTTGCCCGGACACACCACGGCGTGCACTTAATAATGATTTAATCTTCACTTAAAAGTTTCAAGAATTGTTAAGTCAGTGCGGAGCTCCAGAAGTTCTAATGTTAATGTTATTCCTTGTTGCCTAGTCTCACTAACTCTAATTCAGTACAAACTACCTACTAGGTATTCTACTTAAAACAAGCTGTAACATGTCGAGCTGGCAACGTTGTGGCCTTACTAACCACAATTCCAAAAGACATGCACTGAAACATCTTAACAATGTTGCCAACTGCTGAGGTTTTAATGGCTAGATTACAAGAATAGGCACACACACGGTCAAATTAAGCCAAGCCGTGTGATCTCTTGGTCACAGGACCTATCAGTAACTAAATTATAAGCAATAAATATATTCAAGGGACTTAAACTACAGGATCTATCAGTAACTACTTTATTTGTTGCCCCTATTCTTCTAAGTTTGGTCGCATTGGAACAGCATTGGGCTATTTTATAATGTTCAGAAGGGTTTCTGATCGAATTCGTTATTTTTTCATTTAGATGTGAACAATTTTTTCTAGTAAAAACAAAGTACTAAACAAAATTTATTGTTTTATACTGTGTTTTACCAGAGAAAATTGTTTTAATAGTTGCTTACCACATCGAAATGAAAATCTAACGAATCCGATGAGAAACCTTTCCGAACGTTTTAAAATAGCCTTTTAGGAGTAGGTAATTATATATAATTATTAATAATTATTATATATAATTTAGTTTTCATGACGATAAAATGCTGCTTGTGATTTCAATTAATAAAATACTTTTGACTGACTTTGAGGCTCTTGTCACCTATCGTAAGAGGGATCATAATAAACAGCGCGCGCCGTGTTTGTTGCCCTGAGTCACTCGCAATTTACTCTATTCTTAGCTGATAATTACTTTTATACTCATGAAGCCATACCGTAAAAGTTTGCCCATCTTAAATAGTGGATAGCATCGCTAGAATGAAACAGGGAGCTTTTTAAATAAGTGGCAACTCCTCGAAAACATAACATAACACCCATCAGTCACATAGGTACATAGTCCTGATCCCACACTAGGAAATCCCTGTGTCGTGGGTACCAGGAACTACGTACCGCATGGTACCATAACACCCAGACAAATATTTGCAGATCATACAAACATTTGTCCCGCAGCGGGAATCGAATCCGCAACCTCTCACATCTCAGCCGGCTACTCGCCCTTTGCGCCACAGAGGTCGTCAACAATCTCTACAAAAGTGGCTACATCTATCCACAAATGGCTGAGTTGGCAACAGTGCATCTTACATGGTCTTAATTAAATGCGTCCATTCGCCTTGATTATTCAGGCTGGATGTACATCACGTTAGTTAGAACTTAGAAGGGGTTAGGGGTCTTTCGTCACAGGGTAATTTCGTCATCGAAAAATATAGGGTAAACTCGTCACAACTAAATTCAATATTTTAAGGGTCTTGATGTACCTATCATTCGAAATGGGATTCCAAAAACGAATGTTCAGACTTGAAGAACTTCTGAAGTAGTGATTATGGCAAACCCCCCCATTTAACCTTATGGAGAGGCCCCATACAGCAGTTCCTACCTACCTGATGACGGCGAATGAAATTTCACAGAAAATATACATTATTAAATCACGTAAACAGTTCAAATGCTAAATACTACGGCTTAGTGGAAGTTGCGGTCGACAGTGGTTGGCTGGGCGACGGGTATTGATGACGTCATCACTCAACCGACCAATCCGCGTGCAGATAGTTTCAGTTAGTTCCAAACTCGAATTTGTAAGTGACAGGTTTACTCATTAGTCTTTTGTGAATTGACTAAATATTTGAAATTTGTGTGCAATACTGATAAGTTAAATTACCATTTGAGTGATGATTGATAATTGAACTGAAATCGTGAAGTGAATGAATGAAATATGTAGATAGAAAGGTAGACATCCTATGTAAGTATAAAAATATTTTCGTAAGTCCCGCAGCGGGAATCGAACCCGCACCTAACCCGCTTCACCACGGAGGTCATTTATAGTCTAGGTATAGATACCTATTATTATAACTATAAGCTCGATAGTCGATAAGCAAACTCGATGGTCTAAAGGAACATAGAATTTTATTAAAAATTATTTTAACCAAAGACATAAATTATAGGACAATGATATTTAAACGATGAATATGTAGGACGTAGGTATATGTAGGTAACTGACCTAAGAGCATTACGCACATCAACTAGACAACACTCAGCGAACATTTTCCCTCGTTTCAAATACTACCGAGGTATACAGCGTGTAAAAGAACGGCTCCCGAATATTGAAGGTAAAGCTACCTACATCATCCTACTAATATTATAAACGCGAATGTTTGTGAGTATGGATGGATGGTTGTTACTCTTTCACGTAAAAACTACTGAATGGATTTTGATGAAACTTTACAATAATATAGCTTATACATCAGAATAACACATAGGTTACAATTTATAAAGATATGGTTTGTATTGTTCATAATTATGACGATAAGTGTCAAGTAATTAGGAAAAAATATACCATCTGCGAGCTATTCTGGCGTGCGCTGCCAAAACCGCTAGAGTTACACATATACCTAATGTATGATAGAAATAATCTATTAAATCAAAAATAATTTAAATCTTAAATAGTCCTACAAAAAAGCCCGCTACAGTATATATCTATATCTTATGTGTAAGCCATTACAGCCAAAATGTGTGTATATATATATATATATATATATACAGGGTGGGGCAAATTTTTGGCCCCTTAAGGGTAGCTACCTTTTCTTTTGTAGTTAGAAGGTTTTGTTCTAAGGAACCTTCTGTTTTATTTTGAAGAAAAAAATATTGTCATTTTTTGATTTTTGAAAAAAAGTACGGTTCACACAAAAAATTACATTTGTCAAAAAAAACAAGTTGGTCTTAATCGACTCTATTTCCAACCAGGAACACTTTTCCTAAAGTAACATACCAAATCAAATCGTAAGTTTTGGCAATAATTAAAAAAAACAATTCCCATACATTTTTCTAAGAAGCTCCATTCGCCGCAACAAAGTCATGCATACCATTCGAACACGGAAAGCAATTTGTTCTAAATTCAAATTATTTATTGATATTTGTTATTAAAGCTTATTGGTAGAATGATATACCACCTCTTTGAATGACAATACCGCTAGAAAAAAATTGGCGGCAAATATTTTTTTTAAATTTTAAATCCAAAATATCTCTTACGAATCAACAGCGTCTAAGCTTAATAAATGCTTATTTTCAAACTGACTCGTTTTTTCATAGAAAATGTATGGGAATGGTTTTTTTTAATTATTGCCAAAACTTACGATTTGATTTGGTATGTTACTTTGGGAAAAGTGTTCCTGGTTGGAAATAGAGTCGATTAAAACCAACTTGTTTTTTTTGACAAATGTAATTTTTTGGATGAACAGTACTTTTTCCAAAATATAAAAATGTCAATATTTTTTTCTTCAAAATAAAACAGAAGGCTCCTAAGAACAAAACCTTCTAACTACAAAAGAAAAGGTAGCTACCCTTAAGGGGCCAAAAATTTGCCCCATCCTGTATATATATCCCACTAATATTATAAACGCGAAAGTTTGTTACCTATTATGTTTGTTACTTCTTCACGCTCAAACAGCTGAACGAATTTGAGTGAAATTTGGAGTGGAGGTACCTTATACCCTGGATTAACACATAGGCTACTTTTCATCATCATCATCATCAATTTTCATCAATATTCACGCGGGTGAAACCGCGGGGCGCAACTAGTAGCTATATAAAATAGCTTTCGCCTGAGAGATGATTCATACCGGAGAAAACCTTTTTTTTCGTTTCGTATCGTATTTGTAAGCCAGCAATGTTTCCAACGCATTTATTCCGGAGTTCAACGCTCCCGGTCAGCTGATCGACCCGTAGCACCAATAACTTCTTATGTGGTTTTCATTGCTTTTTTAATTTTTTTACGTGTTTTTAATGATGGAAATTAGGCTTTTGTGTTCCTTTAATGATATTTTATAGATATTTATAAAGAAAACACGAAAAAAGCGGCCCAAAAGTGAGCATTTCTCTTTCGTGTTTTCTTAACATAAATATTTTCAGAATCATGGTCTGAATGCACTGTTTCAGTTTTCGGGAGTATAGTCTTTTTACGCCCTGTATAATACATGGATGACTCAATGTACACTATACATTTCTCATCAAAATAATTGAAACACTTCTCAAGTTTATCTGTTTAATAGATTATGAGAAAAGTATTGTTATAAACGGAAAAAAATATGTCATACAACAGTAGGTAGTACCTACAAGGTTACGAACTGCCAGTAAATAGGTGTATAATGATCAACGGTCTTATAATACGTATTAAAGATCATTGATAATGATGGCTTTTCTTAAAGAAATAAACCTCTTATTTGGTTATTTGTCACCAGAAAGAATATTTGTAGTGTTTTGATTTGCTTGATTAGAAGTGTACTTATAATAAAACAAATTATAAGGTCCACGTTACTTTGCAATAAAAAAATAAATTTAATAAGGCAACCTTAAAAAAATTCTAATATTGAATAGTACCTATGACAATACATATTTCAGTTTGAAGATTTCCTCTCTCAAGTTTATGTAGATAGGCCCTTACTTTACAATACAAAATAAACCTACAAATATATTTAAAAAAATCCTACATAACATATCAAAATTTTTAAAAATTAGTATGGATGATTATGTTTGTTACACTTTCACGCAAAAATTATTGAAAGAATTTTAATGAAATTTTACAGTACTATAGCATACAATAGCATATAGGCTAGCATAGCTTAAGCATTTATAATAGAGGTTCAAAGCGGGCGGAGCCGCGAGCACATGCTAGTAAATAATAAAAGAAGCTACAACGCCGACAGAAGGAACGAAAAATGGTTATTATAGTTATAATAGTTAATAATATAATTAATAAATATTTAGTTAAAATAGTTTCTTATTAATTTAAAAACAACAAGTCAGATCTTCATTACATTTAGTAGCTATAATCGGATAAGACGGATAAGGTACGGACTTGTCCGGAGTTATTTAGGTCGAGATAATAGAAAGTACTTCATAAGCCTTGCTTTGAAATCGTCCCTGTCTCTCTAGTTAAAACACGCGTATTAAGAGAGACACATAAGTGTTAAAACATTTGTGACAGAGACAGGTCTAAGCATAGTCTAAGGTACGTGCTAAGCTTGTGCTAAGTAACGTCTATTTATCTCGGCATTAGATTTTTGAAAAAGTAACTAGGAAAAATGTTGAGGAAAAGTGTAATTCCGCCGAAAAGTTCGACGAGGTTTACGTGGGAAACTTAAAAGGTGTCCTTTGGGTGTATGTTCCGGGGGGCACGCGTTGACCCCGGGGCCGGGCTAGTGGGCGAAAGGTTGCCAATGTGACAGTTGTCAAAACGGCAACACCTACTCATTTGTATTCAAATAGTTAGGTTTGTCTTATAACGAGATTCTGGTAACCCGAATATGTATTTAAGAAGAGATCACCGGTAGCTAGCAAACGGGCGTCTTACTAACGAGACGAAAATCAACGCATATTCGTTAGTTTTTCATTTCGATGTGGTAAGTAACTAAAACAATTTTCTAACAATTTTCTCTAGTAAAACTCAGTAATATACAATATTTATTGTTTTTTACTGTGTTTTACTAAAGAACTTTTTTTACTTTAACTTTTTTTACTTTTTTTTTTTTTTTTTTTTTACTTTAAAAAACACATCGAAATGAAAAACTAACGAATCCGATCGGAAACGTTTCCGACGTTTTAGAATCACCCTGCCGCGCCGTGGTGCGTTAGTTTCTTATAAAATTTTAATATGATATCAAATTATAAATAAAAAAAAACTAATTTAAAATAAAACTGACGCACCACTGGTCTGGGTATTAGGTATGCTGATCATGTGTACAAAATTTCATGGAGTTTGAAGAAATAATAGCCAAATTAGAAGCCTACTTCGTTCGCGTGCAAAAGGGCATAAGTGCCTTACCGGGTAACCTTCTCTTAACCTATTCGTTGATTTTAGTCTCGTTAGTTAGACTAAGTTCACGTATAAAGCTCCAAACTCGCGCAAGCGTAGCAAACTCTTCAGCTCCAAACTCCTGTTCATACTTCACAGTTTTATGGCACCTCCTTTACCGTCCAAAGTGTCAGATTGTGGAATGCTTTCAATAAGATCTTCTAAAACTCTTTGTATATTTAAATCCAAGGTATACAATCACTACCTGACCTTATAGTGAACTGCTAGGTTATTGTTATGTTATTATATGATATTCTAATTTTATGTAGGTAGGTATATTAAGTATATTATGTATATTTATATTTATAATTTTTAGGTACTTGTATAAGTTAGTTGTAGGTATGTTTTAATTGTACACCGCCGTCTTTTTGATTTTTTACTATACTATCCATCCAAAAGTTGTCTGCAAGAGCTAAAGCGATAAGACCGCCTATTGTACGTTATTTTTTTATGTTTCCTTTATTTTTTGTATTTTTTATTTGGTGTGCAATAAAGAGTTTATCTATCTATCTATCTATAAAGACGCCATTTTGCTGTTATAATAAAAAATAGCCTTTTTCGTTACATAAGTACCCTGATTGCTCAAACATAAGAATAATGATTTCATTTGACGCTAAATAAATTTGCTCTCATTTATATAGGGGCTTTTGGAGTAACGGTCTGGAAAAACACGGTTAACCCTTAGAAGGAGACAGATAGTCTTGTTGTGAATGCAAGAGTGAGAGGCACTCTGTGCCAGTCTTCATAGGACATGTACCAACATACATATCTTATAGTATACATTACTAACCATATACTGAAATTATCAATGTATATCATTGTTTCTGTTGAGTGTAGTTCAGGTTTTTGTGACGATCTTGCTGTAAACATAATAAACTTTTCGTAATGTACTTTTCATTTAAAAAAACGACTTCCGCCATTGTATTTGACTAAATATTTAGATGAAAAAAAATGATGAAGGAACCATAGTGGTGAAAGGATTATGAAACTTTTATAACAAACATAAAAAAATAAAAAAAATACAGCCGAATTGAGAACCTCCTCCTTTTTTGGAAAGTCGGTTAAAAATAACAAAGGATCTTTTCATAACTTAGTATTGTAATTGCGAAAGTTTATACATTATATTAGTTAGTCATTCACGCCAAAACGAGAAAACCGATTTCGGTTTTCGGGTTTTGATATTTTCAGCAACAAACCAAGCATTTGCATTCAAAAAGTATCATAATCCTTTCACCACTATGTTTCTTTCATCATTTTTTTTTCATCCAAATATTTAGTCGGATACTATGGCGGAAGTCGGTTTTTTAAATGAAAAGTTATTTTTAATTAAATTTGTTTTCTTGACGTAACAAGCTGATGGTCCACGAACAAGCTGATGTTTACTGGTAACTGGTAACTTATAACAATGCGTGCACCTAGGACGCGTCATAAGTGGCATTGCACTGCGCCCGCCACACTGAGACATAAAAATTAAGTCTCATATGCCTGTAATTCCACCGGCACCACAGCAATGGTCACTCTACTGCTTGGAGACAGGAATAGGTATAATGGTGGTAGTACTTCCCCGGACGAACTCTTTCACAAGAAGCTCTACTGCTAGCAAAACGAATAATATAACAATAACATAACACCCAACAGTTCCATACATAGTCCTGAGTCCTGATCCCACACTAGCGTTCGTTGTGTAGCAAACTACGAGTACCATGGCAGCACCATAGACCCGGCACCCGATACACAGATTTTGCAAAACCATTTGTCCTTTAGCGGTAATCGAACCGGCACCTCTCGCAACACAATCTCAATGCAATTCAGACATGTATACAATGCATCGAGCAAGCGGCGTCAAATAATAACAGGAATTTAAATAATTCATCGTAAATTCAGCGAGCCATGAGCTGCTACCACAGAACAAGACTAAGCTAGAGTTGACTTTGAAAACTGAGGCCCAATTCTCTAAATTATTTTTTAACTACACTGAAAGCAGAATACCAACTTTCTGTCAATTCACAATTCAGTATCGATTCGGTTATCGAGACTGAATTGTGAATTGACAAAAAGTTGGTATTCTGCTCCCTTATAAATAACAATTTAGTCTACTTTCAATTCACGGTGACTACCATTAAAGTAGGATAGTTATATATATATAATAGCAAAGAGTAAGGAGAGCTTCCATCTGCAATGCTAAAATTATCGAAAAAACTTTGAATCGTTCAAGTTTCGGTCACATTTAGATATAATCACATTACAGTGTTGTATTATTTTTATGTTTAGAGAATACCATTTCTGACATTTAAGACATCGACGCAAGATCGAAACATGATCTGAATTCTATTTTAACTACTTTTAAGTTAGTGAATTGGGCCTCTGCTAGGATGGTTATATATATATTATATAACTGGAAAGAGTAAAGAGAGACTCCATCTACTTAAGCTAAAATTATCGAAAAAACTTTGAATCGTTCAAGTTTCGGTCACATTTCGATATAATTACGTTATAGTGTTGAATTAAGAGAATACCATTTCAGACATTTAAGACATCAACACAAGATTGAAACATGATCCGAATTCCATTTTAACTATTTTTTACTTAAAAAATTGGTCTCTGTACGTCGAACTAATTGTCGATATTTGTATAATAATATACTTCGCCGGGACAGTCTTCCCAGACACTATGATCACGTGGGTAACACCAGCCTACGTCATCAACAATGAGAATTTATTGAGACAACACGTTTCTGTGCTACCAGTAGCGTGTAATCTAACTCTCCGATCCCCTTAAACGAGTAATTACCTGTCTGAAACTGATAAAATCACGAAGTTTTCCTAAAAAAATACGTTTAAATTTTAACTCGATTGTTATATTTGATTAGACAAAAGAAATAACAAATAAAAGTCCACTGCTGGACATAAACCTCCCCCCTAGACTGCCACGATAAACGGTCTTGAGCCTTCATCCACCGACTTCCTGCGACATTTATAATGTCCTTAGTCCATCGACGACCTCTGACGACCTCTGTGGTGCGGCGGGCGCAGGTTCGCCTGCGACGCAGGAGGTTGCGGGTTCGATTCTCGCCTCGGAACAAATATTTGTAAGATCTGCAAATATTTGTTTAGGGTTTAGTTCATGTGGTCCGATCGGTAGGACAAAGGCTGTAGGACCACGTGGCCAGAGGGGGTTTTCTGGGTATTTTCTATGTATGATAAAAAATATCTATCTATGTAATGTTATTGTATTATGTACATCAGTTATCTAGTTGCCATAACACAAGCTCTGCTTAGCTTGGGGCTAGATAATGTTGTGTGAAATGTCCAGCATTATTTATTATTTATCGAGTAGAAGGCCTTCCTCTACCGCGTCGTCAATTTTGTGGGCGCCACACGAGAACCTTTATTCCCCAACGGTTGTCAGTTCTACGTGCTATATGATCTGCCCATTGCCACTTCAACTTGATTCTGAGAGCTATGTCGGTGAGCATGGTTCTTCTATTTCCTCATTCCGGATTCTATCACGTATTGAAACCCCTAGCATAGCTCTCTCCATAGCTCGCTGTGTGACTTTGAGCTTTTTTTTTTTTTTTTTTTATAATGGCATCTGAGGAGTTTCTCAATTTTGCCAATGTCAAGTTATTGATATAATCAAACAATGTACAGTCGTCAAAGTCTTCTGTCAAGTCATGTTCTAGTAAATTGATGGCAGTTTACTAGAATGTTCCTGGACAATTTCCACCCCTTCGAAAAGACACGCAATACACTAATTTTATTTAAATTCACTACTATGTGCTCTTTATAAGCTACACCGGTTAAAATGCCACCAAAATTACACGGTATAACTCAAAAAAACACTAGAAATTGAAATAAAATAAAAAAGGACGACGTCTCCCTTCGAAAGAGCAGAAAAAGTCCGACTTTGAGCTTGTCTATACGGCCAATAGTTAGCTGTATGTCAGTTTATGTTTGGTTGTCGTTAAGTATGACAACCGTCAGTCAATCTGTGTTTGATTGACATTAAGAGCCAATTTCACCATACTCTGTTAATTAGTAAATGACTTGTTAAATCTAACCATTGGTCAAGATATGGTCAGATAATCTTTGACAACACCTGTCAAAAAGCATTGGCAACGTCACTTAAATGCGCTAGTCGCTGCAATTACAGACTTTGATGTATTTGCAGATAGATGGCCAAAAATCGAGGAATATTGTATGTGATAATGTGAGAAACCTAGCTCACTAGTACCGTGGTAGACGGTTTCATAATAGGTCTCTGTACTAATTCGTTGATGTTAAAAATGAAGATACGGCTTATGTAATGTTTCGTTTTATTTGTTTTAAATTTAGTTATGGCGGTGTTAATTAAGTTTTTAATTAGGTCTAAATATGTTTGTGTTAGTATTAGAATAGCTTCATAGATGTAATAACGCATTGGATTTTTATGTATCTGTGATGTTACTTTGTTTTTGTGAATAAATGATTTGTATTTGTATTTGTATTTATATTTGTATTTGTATTTGTTTAGTCTAACCAATGCTAACAACTGTTTAGTTTTTTAACCGCCTGTTATTTGTTGGTGATATCAAACCTAAGTATGACAACGGCCAGTCAATCTGTGTTTGTTTTGTTCTGTGGTCAGAACAGAAGCGATTCATCAGAATTAGCGCTGATTGGCGGGGGCATGATGACGTCATCAATATGCAACTACCCGACACGAGTAGTATTGACCTTCAACCGATTGTGTATCTGAATTTTGAAACTTACATTCTGCTATTGGTTTTGTAATGATTTGCCCGACTGCAATAAGGATGAAATGCTTTTTAACCCGTAGGCTCGTAATTGGGCCCTTATATGAATTTTCTTGCTTTAGGAGCAGAGAATATTAATTTGATGTATAAACCAATTCACATGGATAGTGAATGTTATGGTTTTTTTAAACACTTTTTTATTTAAATCGGAAATCCGTAGAAGAACCATGGTCACCGACGACTAGAGAATACAATCCCCGAGAATCAATCGATATCCCGGGATCCCGAATCCCGGGATCTCGATTGATTCTCGGGGATCCCGGCCGTTTTCTGGTCCCGAAAATCCCGGGACTGTACTTGGCTAATCTCGGGATTTTCGGGATTGCCACAAACAGGTCTAGTTTGCATTCCGTAGTCCGTTGCACCTTGACAATAACCTTGCCTAGGTTGTATTAATAGCATTTAGTACATAACGACAAAAAACAACCGTTACATACACCGTTTTTTTTATTTAGCCTGTCAGACAGGCCGTCTGAGTTGCGGCAATTTCACGAACTAGCAAAATACCGACGCGCATGGTTAAACTTACGAGCTCTCTAATATTTTTTTTTTGGAAACTATCTAAAAACTTATGTTGTTGGAATAGGGTTGGTATTTGCTAAGTAGATATGTAAGAATCATTAAAGTTGCCATTTGCAAAATTAAAATTTGAAATTCGACCTAAACATTTTGTCAGTTTATTGGTCAAAAAACCCATTAAAACCAAACAAACACAAAGAGTATTATATTCTACTACTTCCTTTTTATCTGATGAAAACAATGGAAATAATGTTCCATTATTTTCATCACAAAAAAACGATCAATTATAACAAATAATTGTTAAATAACCAAAACTAACTCGGCGACTCGCAACAACGCGCATATTCACATACCTACTACAGCCGAAATAATTTATTATTTTGGCCATAATACCACATAGTCTAATCCCGGGATAGTCCCGGGATCCCGGGATTACGCATCAAAAATCCCGTAATCCCGGGATTGAAAAACATGCTCGGGATTGTATTCTCTACCGACGACAGACCGTTGGGGAATAAAGATTCTCGAGTGGCGACCACAAACCGGAAGTCGCGGTACAGGAAGGCCCTCCACTTGATGGACTAAAGACATTATAAACGTCCCAAGAAGTCGGTGGATGGAGGCGGCTCAAGACCGTTCGTCGTGGCATTCTAAGGAGGAGGCCTATGTCCAGCAGTGGACTTCTACAGGCTGATGATGATGATGATGATAATTTTTGCAGGGTTTTGGTGCAGCCGTTAATTGCTTATAGGGCTTTGAAATCATACATAAATGTTGGGTTGACCGGACGTCACATTTACGGTATAGAGTTTTTTTTAATTTGCACATAGTAAAGCACGTTAAGCCAGAAAATCAAATTAGGTCACACGAACTTTTTGAATAAAAAGCGCGTACAGCCTAGTCTTAGAGCAAGGAAGGCGCAGCACTGACATAGAGTTGACATCGAGATGTATCATGTTAATCATCAACCTTTTCTGTCGCTGTAGTAGGCGTTCGTTAGAGCGAGAGAGACCATGCATGACTACGTCTACGCACGCAGTGAAAGACGTAAAAGTTGACTCGCCTATAAAACTAAATACCTTGTAAGTGCGGAGTTGGCTTAGTTTTCTCATAGGTGTTGATTAGTGAAAATGGGCATACGATTGTACTATTGCGAATCGAGTTGTCGAATTCGTCAATTGTCGACCTTTATCCAGCGACAGCCAATGGCAACGCCTGCGACTTTATTACTGTATTGTGTATGTAATGTATAATGTATAATGACATAATGTTATTTTAGTATATTAAGCCTGGGTCTAGTTTAGAGAAGCTAATCTTTTTCATTTCTCTGTTGTATTACTCGGTATGTGGTATTTGTTAGCGCGTAGCGCGCTGTAAGTTGTATTGTATAGAAGAGTTTGGTCTAGTCTGAACTATTTCCTAGCTCTGTGGTCATACTTGTACCTACCTGCCTGATACTTAATTCGCTAGCGCATAGCAGGAGTAATTTATAGACTACACAGTATGCCAAACTTTATCGTAGTTTTACTAACACTAATTAACTAAGTTTTATTGTTTATACATCCCCTTTGGCGCGGCGGGCGAAGCTTGGCCTGCGACGCAGGAGGTTGCGGGTTCGATTCCCGCCTCGGAACAAATATTTGTACGATCTGCAGATATTTTTTCAGGGTGTTCTGGGTATATATATCTATGTAATGTATTGTAATAAGTATATCAGTTATCTAGTATACCCATAACACAAGCTCTGCTTAGCTTGGGGCTAGATAATGTTGTGTGAAATGTCCAGCATTTAATTTTATTTATTTATTTATACAGGTGTTCAATGGTGTGTCCCGTCCTAAAAATAGACTCTCCGTCTCCTCTCGTGGATGTCGTTAAAGTCGACTAATGGATGAACAGCAGCATCCATCTGAGTACTCAACACATCAATCCGCGTGCCAAATGTGGTGATTATGGCAAACCCCCCATTACATTATATTGGGGGAGGCCTCGTCCAGGCGAGGACGACTACTGGCTGATGATGTAGTGTTTATTGCAATAATCTTGTTAAGAGTCTTTGTTACTTGAATTAAATAAATAGTTTTACATTTTAAACGGATTTATCGCGTACTTTATTAATTTTTGTTTTTCCTAACGTTTCGAAAGCTTTACAGATTTCGTTTAAAGTTGTTGAAACGAAACCCTACATAACATTCACTATATAAATAAAAAAATAAAAAAACCGGCTAAGTGCGAGTCGGACTCGCGCACGAAGGGTTCGGTACCATTATCTATAAAAACGGCAAAAAAAACACGTTTGTTGTATGGGAACCCCCTTAAATATTTATTTTATTCTGGTTTTTAGTATTTGTTGTTATAGCGGCAACAGAAATAATCTTTAAAAAATTCAACTGTCTTAACTATCACGGTTCATGAGATACAGCCTGGTAACAGACGGACGGACAGCGGAGCCTTAGTAATAGGGTCCGTTTTACCCTTTGGGTACGGAACCCTAAAAACAAAACAATCAAACGAACGAAGTATATGCATAAGAATCTGTAAAGCATTTCGCATATACCTGTTGGCAACTGCCAATTGAACTAAAAGTACCGAATACTTATATGTACCCAGTTCTTATAAGTACCCAATTAGGTAGGTAAATACTTCACATCCTCATTGTGAAGACGCATACTTGTTGGGCAATTATCGGTGCTATAATATTTATCCTAGCTGCTAGCGACTGTAATAAAGCGTTGGTCCTGAGAAAGCAATAGCGGCGATGAGGTCACCACTGGTCACGTCATACGGTGAAATGAGACTCATTGAGGCTCTGCCCTACCCCTTCTGAGAAAAAGCGTGTCTATTTATGTATGTATGTACCTAATAAAGATTAATTCAGACCATGAGCCAAAAATATTGAAACACGTCCAGCATCTTTCATGTTATTATGAGTCATACACACATTCACTTGAACAGTGTTGCCAGTCGTCAGAGTCCGACTTTTTATAGATTTTTCCGGTTTTTCTTTTTTTTTACCGAAATCTCATAGGGTAAAGCGAATTGTATGATTCATACCTACATAGTTTTTTTGGAGTGAGGCTTATTCTGTAGGCCGTAGACAAAGTAACATTCTAATAGCGATGACAGCAGTAGAAAAGTCCAAAATGTATGGGATTGACGTTAGCTATCGATATGTCACGTGGTCTATTGTATTGTATTACGACTGTAGAAATAGAATAGCTTCGAAGCGAATACCGTTTCTAGGCTCTCTGGGGTCAGGGATCGAATTACCGGTAAAAATGTGGTAACGTTATAACGTCAGCTTTTACTCCATCCAATGGAGGAGATTGAGAGGTTTATTCATAGGTCTATATAAGGCCAGAGAAATACAACGGCATTAGACGTACCTACCTGTATAGCTCAAGGTTATGTGCCTTTTCTATAATGTTGCAGACTTATCCGGCTTTATGTATTATTTCGTCTGGCAACACTATGTATGATGAAGTCGTCCTACGAGTTGTGTTTTAGTCTAGACCAAACTCTATCTGATTTAATCGGCCATTCTATAAAAGTACTCTGTATGAGGGTAGGCGACACAAAATTATTTAACAAGTTTTCTACCCTACAGTAATATAAAGAAATCAACCCCTACTATGGAGATAAACAATGATAGTATTTTGATAAGTAGTGACAGAGTTTTGCATGCTATAGAACTAATTTTAATTCTCAGTGGGGGGTAGTTAAGTTTTTCTTACGCTTTAACGCTTTCTAATTTTTTTCTGGATTATTTGAAACAATAATTTTTATTCAATAGATTGATTATCAGCTGCTCCCCGCGGTTTCACCCGCGTAAACAGTGATGAAAATTGATGATGGTGATAGTAAAAAGTAGCCTATGTGTTAATCCAGGGTATAATCTATCACCATTGTAAATTTCACTCAAATCCGTTAAGCCGTTTGAGCGTGAAGAAGTAACAAAAATACTCACAAATTTTTGCACAGATAATAATTTATTGATTATTTCAAAAATGTAGAAAAATCCGTACCTTGATAAGCTTTACCATACCACAGAACAAATATTAGTACCATACTTAGCAGGAGGAGAATGCACAATACATCTCAATGTAAATTAAGAATTTAGAATTTGATGCTTTGCCCAATGATATATCTGCAAAATTTTAAAAAACTCTGACTTGTAACTTTGAAAATATTGAGAAACTAAGAAAACTTAAAAAAAACATCCGCCTGGCTCTAGTTTTCTTTTTATTTAAAAACTATATTGTTAGATTATTATAAAATTTTGTAGATATAATTGAAGAAGACTTCAATGTTATAGATTTTTGAAAAAATTAACAAAAAAGTTTTAGCCTAATTCTGTCGAAAAGTTCGACGAGATGTACGAGGGGGAACCTTAAGACCTGCACTGACATCCCACTATAATTAGTATTGTGCATTGTCCCCAAGTGCTAATCACTCCATCCAGCCCAGCTCGTTAGAGTAGTAGAGCAAGACTTTTTATTGGTGCAGCGCTGTTGAAGTGTGTATGAAGGCGTCTGATGGAGACCAGGTAGTTCCAGCAATTCCGTTTTGGCTCTGGCCTCGTTTGTGGCCGCACGCGCCGCGGGTTTGATTCTCACCCTGAAAATATAATAATATCAAGTTTTTTTTTTATAATATTTAATCTATCGAGAACACCCAGTAATCCAATATCCATATCACTGGCGTCTCGCCAGATCCAATTCATCTCCATTAACGCTTTCAATGAACGCTAGTTACGCAAAAAACTTTTATACCCAGCAATGTATTTAAAACGCAGCGATAAATTGGATTAACTTTGTCGAGTGCGTAATGTAACTACATTGTTACTCTGTTGGATTGCATTGTGATGTATGGGGGTGAGTTTTCGGATAAGTAAGGAGCATTTGGGTTATGTAGAGAGCTATGCTTGGAGATTTTTACGTTATTGAACCCAAATAAAGCAGATCATTAGAAGAACCAACATCACCGACATACTTTATCGTGAGCCGATAGAAGTCTACTGCTGGACGAAGCCTCCCCCATAATATAGGTGGATGCTGGCCATCCCCTAGTGTCCTTATCGGCTCTTACGACATCCATGAGAGGAGAAGGAGGCGTCTTTTCTTAGACCAGACACGCCACGGCAAGACCACTACATACTCAGCTCTTCAAAACCACTACTACAACACCCAGACTCGAAACAAATATTTGCAAATCATGCAAACATTTATCCGCGGCGGGAATCGAACTCGCACCTCTTACGCCTCAGCCAGTTACTCACCCACTGCAATAATATAATAATAATATTAAGGTAAGGGCTAGTATATAGTAACGTATATACGCTTTCCCATTGACTCAAAAGCCCCTTGTCCAGTACAATGAATCAACATTCGAAAATTAAATTCGTCTCAGAGTTGCCAGCCTAATTCGTTTACCCATTCGGGAAATTAAATAGATGGGTAATTTGACTGGCCCATTAGTGGGGCCGATTTAAAGTGGGGACGTGGGTACAAATAGGGACAGATTTATGCTTGAAGGGGCCTAAATTTATTTGATTCTGTATGTTGGTACTTGATTTGATTATAGGTTTTGTCAGACGTTATTGTTTTGGGATAAGGCTACCTGTCCACTTACTGAAGAGTAGAGTTTGCAAATATATTTAAAACAATCCACAGTGGTAACGATTCTGTACACCATTCTGTGAATTACGCCTCGGAACAAATATTTGTACTATCTGCAGATATTTGATCAGGGTGTTCTGGGTATTTTTCTATGTATATTAAAAAATATCTATCTATGTAATGTATTGTATTAAGTGTATCAGTTATCTAGTATCCATAACACAAGCTCTGCTTAGCTTGGGGCTAGATAATGTTGTGTGAAATGTCCAGCATTTATTATTATTATTATTATTTGAGTAGCCGGCTGAGATGCAAGAGGTGCGGGTTCGATTCCCACTGTGGGACAAATCTTTGTATTATGATCTGCAAATAGGTATTTGTCCCAGGTCTGGGTGTTGTGGTACCATGATATAGTTACTGATACAAACGACACAGGGAAACCTAGTGTGGGATCTGATGTATGTGACAGTAAACATAACATAACATAGGATAACATAACACCCAACAGTCACATACGTTATAGTCTTGACCCCCCTAGGACACTAACACTAGGATTCCCTGTGTCGTGGGTATCAGGAACTACGAGTATCATGGTACCATAACACACAGACCTGGAACAAATATAAATAGTTAGGTGTTACCTTATGTTCCAGGGTTTGTTGGACCCAAGTCTTTCACTACAAATAATGGTGTTGCCTCACTAAAAGATAACAGTATAATCTATTTTTTGGGTATTTATATAATTATAAGTTACAGCGTGTAACAGGACGTCTCCCGGATACTGAAGGTACCGGTAAAGCTACCTATATCATAGCTACATAAATATCATAGCTTTCGCCTGAGAGGTGATTCATACCGGAGTAAACCTTTTTTTTCGTTTCGTATTGTATTTTTCAGCCAGCAATGTACGCATTTATTCCAGCCGCGCGAGTTCAACGCTCCCGGTCAGCTGATTGGCCCGTAGCGCCAGTATTTCTTATGTGGTTTTCATTGTTTTTTTTTGACGTTTTTAATATAACGTGTTTTTAATGATGGAAATTAAGTTTTTGTGTTCCTTAAAAAAAAAAAGACGAAAAAAGCGGCCCAAAAGTGAGTTTTTTTTTAACCGACTTCACAAAAAAGGAGGAGGTTCTCAATTCAGTTGTATTTTTTTTTAACCGACTTCACAAAAAAGGAGAATGTTCTCAATTCAGTTGTATTTTTTTTTCCAGATTTTTCTAATTTTTTTCAGAATCCAGTTCTGATGGTGGGATCCATGAGGAATTGAGGGAACTCCTCAAATATTGTAGGCATACATATGGCGATTTTGATATTTTCAGCAACAAACCAAGCATTTGCATTCAGAAAGTATCATCATCCTTTCACCACTATGGTTCTTTCATCATTTTTTTTTCATCCAAAATTATTTAGTCGAATACAATGGCTGAAGTCGGTTTTTTAAATGAAAAGTTATTATTTCGTATTTTTTCGGCTTAAATGTTTTCAGAATCATGGTCTGAATGCACTGTTTCAGTTTTCGGGAGTAGTCTTTTTACACCCGTTATACAGTTTGTCCCCAGAAATAGATCTTACGCTATCCTAAAAGTGGCTGATTTAATACAACAGACAACTAAGTACGACTGGGACATCCCAACGTAACTCAGATTAAATCTTGCAAAAAAAAACAAATAAATCCTAATGCTTCCAAAACTGATATTAATGGACGGAAAGAAAGGATCTTATCCTCTTTTTACGAGATTAAAAATTTAAACAAATCCACGTCAGATATTGGTATAAAATGATTTGGCATTTTCCACCCCCAAACCCCGGACCGCCACACGCCAGCTTCCATTGATTCAATTTGCAGGCTGACGTTTCGTAATGCAATGTTATTTTCCGTTCCGTTCTCAAAGGGTGCTAAACAGGACCCTATTACTAAGTCTATGCCATTCGTCCATCTGTTTGACCGTCGTATTTTGTCACCAGTGGTATATTTCGGCAGCTGTAAGAGATAGCCAGGTGTGTAGTTGAAAGTTTTACAAATTAGGTAAGAAGGTAGGTGTTCACAATGAGATGAAGCAAAAAAATAATGCTAATCCTTACTAATAATTTCAAACATATCACATCATTTTTGAAAAATTACGAATATACACCAAGTACTTTACTATTCTCCAACGTACGTCCGTGGTGCATAGTCGTAATTTTTCTAATATGATACTAAGCCACGATAATTTAGTTCAGTAGAATTTAAATTATCGTGGCTTGGTATTTTTTTACATCATTATTATTTTTTTATACTACGTGGCAAGCAAACAAGCATATGGCCCACCTGATGGAAATTAGTTAACGTAGCCTATGGACGCCTGCAACACCAAAGGCATCACACGCGCGCTGCCGACCCTGGAGACATAAAGATGAAATCATGTGCCTGTAATTTCTCCGGCACCCGTACCCTTCAAACCGAAACACGACAATGCAAACACAAGCTTGTAGGCAGAAATAGGTAGTACTTCTCCGGACGAACTCTTTCACAAGAAGTTCGTTCTAACAAAAAAAAACATAGTTTGTTGCGTAGGTTACATGCAAATGTTGAACATTTAATAACTTTTCATTTAAAAAACCGACTTCCGCCATTGTATTCTACTAAGTAGGTATCTGGATGATATTTTGATTGGTGGTCATTTGTGGTAATTTTCACAAGTTCCACTTCATCAAATGATAATTTCTGAATGACATGCTTGACTGTTGCTGAAAATACCAAAATCGATATTTGTATGCCTGTATTATTTGAGGAGTTCCCTCAATTCCTCATGGATTTTATCATCAGAACTGGGGTTTTTTAAAATGGGACCAATCCGCAAGTATGTCCTATCAAATAAAAAAATAAATTTCCAAATCTATTTATAAATGACTAAGATATGCGGTAACAAACATAAAAAAAAATACTAAATTGAGAACTCCTCCTTTTTGTGAAGTCGATTAAAAAACAAAAAATAACAAGGCTAATTTTAGACAAGTAAAATATATTAACGCTAGGCCACGTTTTCTGGTACTTAAAAATAATATTTTTTGGCATATTTTGAAAATAGCAACGTAGCATATTTTATCGCTAGTAAAGCACTCACGAGATATTAACTTACATAGCGATATCGGAGGGTCATTCTCCAATCCCTACTTGCCTCAAGGGCTATTGTAATGAAAGAGGCCAATGCAAGGAAAACTTAAGAAAGTGAAAATGTTTTTTAAAGATGTCCATATTGTTGTTATTTTCTATGTATTTTACTTATTTTATTTCTTATAAAAAAAGAACTAATATATTTTTTTCTCTTGTTTGTTTAGTATTAGTAAGAAGTAAGTACTACTTAGTAGAACCATTATTCAAAAGTAAGTAACTTTTTAATAATGGTAAGTACTCATGATTGTAAACCAAAAACCAAAGTTTATCAAATATTTATATTTAAAAACTATTTATTGATTTAAATCTCATCGGTTCGTCAAGTGGGGCTGACCTACGCTGTGTCGCCCGGTTCGTGGTCGCCACTCGAGAACCTTTATGCCCCAGCGGTTGTCGGTTCTGCAAGCTGTGTGTGGTCATTCAATGCTATTCGAAATTAGAAATATTACAAGTTATGTTATGCTACAACAAAATGCAAATAGAATAAAAAAAAACAAGTCTATGGGCTGGAGCTGGCGAGGCACTTACGTTGGTCAGAAAATCAGTGTTGCCATACACAACAAGGTAACGTCGCCACTTTTTTGGGAAGCACTACCTGCAGTCGGTGACAACCCCCCCAATTACAGTAGCAAATGGCAATGGGGAACGCGACAATGGGGATCATTTTAGCAGCCTTAGCGCTATCTAAATCCTGTGAAACCTGTGATCAATTGCTCAAAATTATCATTAAGAATTGTCAATTAATGGTCATTTTAATTGTCAAGCTTTAGTCACCGAGTGACTTTCAGTTAGGGAAAAAGGGGGGCAAAGTCCTGCCCCCCTAGGCAGGACTTTGTTATTTATGTGTAGATTAATTTAAAATGTATGTAGGATAAATTGTTTTAATTAGTATTATTTAAAAAAAAACTACTAAATATAAGTAGTTTTATTTTTAAATTCATTAGTGCACCCAGGTGAATTACCCCAGGTGAATTAAGTATACCGCCCCAATATTTCACGGGACCTTACAGGACCATACATTTTAAATTAATTTTCCCGAGTTAAAGAAGCTATTTTAATTCAATTCGTTTAATCAAGGGCTGTCAACCGAAAGGTGACGGATTATATTTAACAATCATACGATTAAGAGATAAGCGCGCAAAATAATTAATTTTGTTTGTAATAGAATAACCCAGGTTTTCACTTGGTTACCTTTTATGATTAAGTACATTTTAAAATTGGTGAGCATGATAAATTAATAAAATTACCTTTTTTAAAAGCTTTTATTCAACTTTACTTATTATAACGTGGTTCAAAATTAAATACGTTTTTTGTTGAAAATGTATTTTTCAAAACAAGCTTTTAGTGCAAGCATTAGTGATCGGAACCGTGAGATGATCAAAATGAGATCAAACAAAGCCAGGCTACTATTAATCATAGAGGAGTTCCGTTGTCTACCTTCCGTCTCCGATATTGCAGTTGTGCTAGTATTAACCGCAACTTTCCTGAACTATTAGCTCTTCTAACCTCCATCAAGCTGGAATGTGACATAATTGTCCTTACCGAGTGTTGGCTGAGTAAAGTCACTAACCTACATATTATTAGAGGTTTCATATCTTTCCGTACATACACTTTACTAAACCAAAATGTCGACATATATAACCGTCGTTATATATGTCAAGGATAATATTGACTGCACTGTGACTGAACCAGACTTCCGTGATGGTAGTTGTCTCGTTTGTTGTATCGGTAATATAACTGCTCTGGTAGCAATTTATAGATCCCCGTCTTTCGGTAATACCGACAACTTTAATACAAGCCTCAACAAGGTACTGCAGCCCTTGTCCGGCTTATGAACATCATCATCACAGGTGACATAAATATTGATATTAAAACGAGTAATGTTGATCGACACCGACATGAGCTTGACTTAACTTGATGACTATGACTTAACTGCTTCTCAAGGGCTACTACCGACACACCTGTCTCCAACCCGATTAGACAAAACGTGCATAGATCATTTCTTTTTAAAAAGCACACGCAAATCTGTTACTCTAATATTACAAACCTATATTACAGATCATTATATATGATATCATATATATGATCATTTTATATATATTATTTATAGACCCTATTCTGCTTTGTCTTCAAAAAGCACTTAACAGAGATGAAGCAAGGTCTACTTTCAATAGAGTTAATTATGAAGATATCGTGCAGCAAATTAATGTGACTGATTTTTCACGTGCCATCTCTCTAACAAACTCCAAAGAAGCTGCAGCTCATCTTATTTCTCAGGTTATGTCAATTATCGGAAAAAATACAAAATCTGTCACTGTTTCCCGGCTAAAGAAGGTGCTTAAACCTTGTATCACTCCAGGGTTACTCCGTTGCATACACCATCGTGATAAGCTGCATAAAAAACTGAATAAGACACCTAATAATCCTTTACTTAAGACAACATATACGCGTTACCGCAACTTCCTTAATAACCTACTAAAGCGACTTAAGCGGGATTTTGAGCAGAATGAATTTCTTCTTGCGTAAAATAATTCGAAACAAACATGGAATGTAATTAAATCAATCATTAATAAGCAAAACGTTAAAATCTTACCACGAGAGCTGTTGAAATTGGCACCTGATCCACAAGACTCTGTAAATGCCATCAATGTGTTCTTCTCAATCATTGGTCGCACACTCGCTAATAAAATTGTAGTCAATCATTCGAATTCTCAATCCCAAATATTATACGAAGAAGTACCGAACAACTCGTTTGCCAGTATCCTACTGACAAGGCTGAAGTAGAGAGTTTTATTTTAAATCTGCGCAGTGACTGTGCGGTTGGCTGGGATGGTATATCAGGTAATATCCTTAAACATACCCGGCATATCATGGTACCTGTAATCACCCACATATGCAATATCGCCATAACAACTGGGGATTTCCCTGACTGTTTCAAGAAAGCCGTAGTACACCCTATTTATAAATCGGGGGACAGAAACAATGTTAATAACTACCGACCTATCTCGATCTTGCCTTCCATGTCCAAAATTCTTGAGAAAATACTAAACAATAGGCTCACCAACTACCTGGAATCAAATAAAATAATAGCAGTCAACCAATTTGGTTTCAGGCGAGGCAAATCAACGGAAGACGCAGTGGGAAGTCTGATTAAGGTTAATCAGACTAAAACAACTAGGTAGTTGTTAAAAAGTTAGATGCCAAAAACAAAAGCTTGGCTATATTTTTGGATCTTTCAAAAGCATTCGATACTGTTTCTGTCCCACTATTGCTTAATAAGATGGAAAAGATCGGAATAAGGGGGCTAGCACTGGACATTTTTACTAGCTACCTTAAAAATCGCAAGCAAGTAGTCAAGCTTGGTGAATTCACCAGTGTAGAAGCTGTTCCGGAATACGGCGTCCCGCAAGGTAGTATCTTAGGCCCCACTCTTTTTCAAATCTATCTTAATGACTTGTGTAAATTTTCACTACCCAACTGTCCTATAGTATGCTACGCCGATGACACAGCAGTACTTGTGTATGGAAAAGACTGGGATGAAACGAAACATCTTGTTGAAGATGCTATTGCTACCATTATGGCTTGGCTTGACAGAAACCTTCTTACATTAAATGTAGATAAAACTAAGTACATTGCTTTTCCCCTAACTACATCCACACAACCTTCTACGTCTTTTAACATTAAGGGTCATAAGTGCCAAAACCCATCTAATAACCGTACCTGTCCAAATCTGACCAGAACTGACTCTATTAAATATCTCGGAGTCCATATATATCAACTGCTAACCTGGCATGCTCACGTTGATAAACTGACATCGCGCCTAAGAAAACTTATATATATCTTTAAGAATCTTAGGTCATCTGCCAATATAAAAACCCTAAAACTTGCTTACTCCACACTTGGTGAATCCATTGTAAGATACTGTATTTCGATCTGGGGTGGAGTAGCAAAAACTAAAATGTTGCAGTTGGAGCGAGCACAAAGAGCTGTGCTTAAAGTTATGCTTAAAAAGCCATACAGATACTCCACAACAGCTTTATACTATGATTCAAAAGTCCTTACAGTGAGACAGCTTTTTGTATTTCAAACCATATTGCGTATGCATTTACTCTTTGACTTTTAAACAAGATCAAAATCTTGATAAAAAGCGTAGGACTGGCCGAGTTTGCATTATAGACAAACATAGAACTAAATTCTGCAGACGCTTTTATCCCATTATCGCACCACATTTATACAATCGAATCAATAAACGTCTAAAAATCTATCACCTAAATAAGTTTAAAAAAGAACTAACCAAATGGCTACTGAGCCTACAATACAATAATACTGAGGAGCTTTTGATTTACGACGCATAAATTTTTATTTATTTTTCTACGTACATACCACTAATATGTGTCCTACCTTACCACCACCTTCTTATTATTATTTCATTTTATTTTATTTATTGAACAAAATCCACAGCCCATAATATATAACAGAACAATCTTGTAATGAAAATCTTATGGCCAATAATGGATTTACATTTTATATAACAATTTATTATGATAATTTTGTTTATGTTTTTTATATCTGAGACAGAACACTTACACACTTACTCGAACTCACCCACACAACACACAAACAAACACTCACACAAAACACTAAAATCCACTCACATTCATAATGTCACATATAGGTACTTACATAATGTAGGTACTTACCGACATTACGTTTTGTGATAAGTAAGTCAACAATAATTGTATTTCTTTATCTTTAGTAACAAAGTATAACTTAAAAAATAGTTAATAACACGTACAAACTATATAAAATCCATAATGTTGCCGAATCCGTGTATGCAAGAGCTCTGTCATTTGATGGCGGAGAATGTGTGTTGAGGATGGAAGCTGACCCCTGAGATACAGTTTTACACTAGTTCGGGGGATGGTGCGCATCCAAACCATGCAACTCCGTTGTCAGTAGCATTGTTTTTGCTTGTAACTTCATTATGTATAGAAAATTAATAAAAAAATAAGCGGTTGTCTGGAAGAAATCGCTCTCTGCGATAAGACCGCCGATTGTAGGACTTAAACTGTAGGTTTAAATTAAGTCTATATCTTACATTGTGTCCTCAATAAAGTTTTTTTCATTTCATTTCATTTCTCCATCATCAGAGGCCGTAGACAAAGTAACATTCTAATAGCGATGCTAGCGTCATCGCTATTAGAAAAGTCCAAAATGTATGAGATTGACGTAAGCTATCGATATGTCACGTGGTCTTTTGTATTGTATTGCGACTGTAGAAAAAGAATCGCTTCGAAGCGAACACCGTTTGTCTAGGCCGGCTGGTCACCATAATATTGTATTGATATGAACTTGACAGTATGAAAATTTTCAGCTTAATTGGTTGTGTGGAACTAGTTTCAGTTTCAAGAGTTATCCCATACTAACTAACATACATACTAACCCACGACACAGGGAACCCTAGTGTGGTATCAAGACTACGTATGTGACTGTTGGGAGTTATGTATCCTTCGGTCAAATAAACCAAAACTTACCGTAGCTTAAACACGTTTATAAATAATATGTCCATACTAAGCTTTTGAATAATATCGTACAAAATATTATTAAGATTTCATATCAGCACCTATCCTATCCGTAACTTCCATAAATAGACTTCAAAGGCTAGCTTATCGAAATGCTAAAGCGCCACTTAGCTGCACCTTATAAATTGCATTAGCTATTTTGGTTCAATCTCTTTGTGATACGTAAATAAGTGCTCGTACAGTTTTTGACGTAAGAACGTCTATAAATTCAGTTTGGTAGCTAGATCAACAAATTTGTTGCAACGAAGTTATACCGAATTTCGTGTCGCCATATGGACCGATATTAAATTACCGATTAAATTCAGAAAGTTTACTTTTTTTCATCAATTGTAGTTATTAAAGAGCATAGCGTCCGTGTGGAAAAAAGATTAAAATACAGAATTAAGTAGGCTTATAGCCTATAGAAAGCGCTTAAGTAGTTTTAATAAGCCTTTTAGAGAAATTGCCTTTAATAACAAAAATGTTATTAGACAAATTTGCAAAGCTAAAAAAAAAGTATTTTTCAGATATATCAGCCTATATTGGTCAGTTACACAACCAGAAACCTACGCAACTTGAACTATATGTCAGTCAAAGAAAAGGCTGATCAAGGAGAACCCGATGAGTGCTCAAACGATATTGGCTTTCATAACAAAAATCAAAATTAAATCGGAGAATATAACGGATTTACGTAAAATCATACGGTTCTGACACGATTGACACCATTTCATGTTGAGCCTACAACCAACCTAGGTTCTCAATGTCTAAGTCTAGAAGAACACAGTAGGTATAAACAGAAGATAACACTTAATAAGATAGACTTGACTATTTTTTTTTAATTTTTTTTTTCTGTGTTCGTAACATCGGCTCAGGATCAATCAAAATCTACTCAAATCATAGAATCACAATCTACTGGACACAAATCCCTGGGCAAAAGTTTAAATCATTTATACCTTTGACCCGGTTCAATCACTCGGAAAATTCGGAAAAATCGAACGTTGATTTTCCGTCGCAGCTTGCGAACTTATCACAAAATAAACAGTTCCTTTAGTCAATGCCAACAAAGCCTGATTGCTGAATTAGTATTGTTGTGTAGCCGTAAAGTTTACTGAATTAAAACAAATGATTTAAAAAAAAAATTGTAGGTGCCTGAATAAGCATGATGTCCACCTCCTCTGCCTGTAACAATTCATTACCTCACAGGCTAGGTCTACCTAGGACGCGCCCTACGTGTTATTGCACTTCACACCTATTCGGATACACGTTAATACACGTTTTACATTTACACTTACTTTTCACCCGGGATTGCCCGCGCTTTGGTAGAGATAATAAATTGGATATCGTGATATTAAAAACTCGTGACGATGGTAAATCGCCTTCGGCTCGGACTTATAAAAGTCAACTCGTTTTTAATATATCTATTTACGAGCCTTGTATCACAATATACTTTTGTGTGTAATTCATGTTGTAAAACGGGAAAATCTTACGTACTAATCGAGGACTTTCTTCAGGGTGAGTGCAACCCGCGCAGCGCTCCTCACTTTTCCGTTTAAAATTAATCTTCATCATCATCATCATGATCATCATCATCATCATCATCATTATCATTCATCATTATTTTGAATGTAATTTTAATCAGCACAGTGTACCAAAGAGGTAACCCCCCGGATGAACTCTTTCACAAGAGCTACTCAAGCTGCTTTTACATACCCTAAAACCTTTTATTTATTTAAATAAATACAGAACTGGCATATGGCCATGCCATCCTGAAATGCAATACCTCTTAGGTCACAACAATCTAGGACGCGCCCTACTCCGCATCCTAGATGGTTCACACATTGGACATCCATCATCCAGACACATAAACATGAAAAGTCTCATGTGCCTGTAATTTCACTGACATCCATACCCTTTAAACTAGAACACAGCAATTCTCACATTACTGGCTTGGCGGCAGAAATAGTTAAGTAGTACTTCCCCGGACGAACTCTTTCACAAAAAGATCTACTTACTTATCAACGTAGTCGATACAAACGGCCCTGCCCTAATTATATTAAACACCTGAGGCCTATACCATGAGCTCTTATAGCGATTCAGTTCAAAAACTATTCAGTACATAACTTTTCTTTTAAAAAACCGACTTTTCCCATTGTATTCGACTAAACATTTGGATGAAAAAAAAATGATGAAAGAACCATAGTGGTGAAAAGCATATGAAACTTTCTGAATGCAAATGCCTGGTGTGTTACTGAAAATATCAAAATCGCCATAGGTATGCCTACAATATTTGAGGAGTTCCCTCAATTCCTCATGGAGTCCATCATCAGAACTGGATTCTAAAAAAAATGGGACCAATCTGGAAGTATATCTATTGAGATAAAAAAAGAATTTTTCAAATCGGTTCATAAACGCCGGAGATACGAGGTAAAAAAACAACCGAATTGAGAACCTCCTCCTTTTTGTGAAGTACAATATCGGTTTCGTGATGTCCGCAGCTATATTTAAAGGCACAGAAGCAGAAGGTCTCTAAACTTCTGCGATTAAAGTTATTTAATGATGTCAACGACGAACCGATATATATCGTACTGAATAATTTTTGAACAGAATCGCTATAAGAGCTCATGGTACGGCCTCTGTATTACATTACTTCCCAATTATTTTAAGACTAATATAAACAATTTTAAAATCGGTAAATAGGGCAAGAAAACAGGCATTTGCGCAACCAGCTAAAACCAATAACAAATACATCAAAAACTGATACCATAAACTTTGATAGTAGATTAAAATCACACTTTTATTACTATCATAAAATGATTGTGGATTCTGTGAGCGCTATTCATTTATGTTTAAAATAATAGCTAAATATAACGAAATAGGGCAAACGTAACAGTCAAAACCTATCTAAAAGTGCTATCAAAGGAAACGTTAATTATTCTAGAACACTGTGTAAATAGGCTAAAAGCCTGAAAATGAATACCCACAATAATTCAATCTCAGAATTTATCTAATCTCGCTATTCCCTTAGTCCCTGAGAAGGTCAAGGTATTTGGATGAAATGGTTGAAATGAAACGCTATTTGTTTTTAACCGTCTATAAAAAAGGAGGTTTTCTAGTTGGTCGCTCTGTATATTTTTATCTTACTACAATTACTGTGTTTTGGCTTTTAGGGTTCCGTATCGCATGGTACTAACGGAACCATTATAGGATCAATCAAGTGTCTGTCTGTCTGTCTGTCCAAAAAAGTTGAGATTTTGTACAAATACAGAGATTAGGTGAACCAACCACGGACATATAGCGTAAATAAAATAATATTTCGGGGGATAATTTTAGGGGGCAAGCAAGACAATTAAAAATAAAACTTGTTCCGAAAGCATCATGCGACCACATCATATGAAAAAACTCGTTATAAAAATTAAAAAGTTTGAAAGATATTAAAGATAACAGACCATAACAACGTATCTCCAAAAAAAATGAGAATTTTTTTTGAATAAATACCAAATATTGTAGCTCGCTCATAGTTTTCAGGAAAACCTAAATGAAAATCCCCCTTTTGATCGAGTTACCTTAAACGCGAGATGCCATCATTGGCATTATACATAAACATGAGATTTGCCTACTCTTAAAATTTCCACGGGTAACGGAAAATATTCGTAAGAGAAAATTCGTTTAAAATGTGATGATTGACTAATAAGTTCAATTGGTCTGGGACTCTACTTGTAGCCTACTTGTACGGAACCCTGTCCACGCAAGTCCGACTCACACTGGACTGGTTTTTTATTTGATGTAAGGGAAATTATTCCAGCGTTCCATGAAAATTTTATCTAAATCAATTTCAATCATGTATCTTAAAAACTATTGAAAATGTATCGATACTTTACTTTTTTCGTTTTTACTTATTTCCCGTTTAACAAATTCTTAGTTAACAATCAATTCTTAGATAAATTCTAGGGCAGAAGTCACTCTTTCGAGAAGAAAGCTATCTTCCCCCTAAAAAGTTGAACTAGGTAAAGCAAAACGCCCGTTCTAATTTAAAAAGAAAAGTTTTCACATTTAAATTCGTACTTTGAATTACGCTCATATTAAGACACGTCCAAACTAACGCGACCAAAGCGACTGCAAAGCGGGAGCGTCAGGGACATGCTACATTATCCCTTCAACAACAACAACACACACAACAACACAACACAACAAGAGCACTATACTCTGATTTTTAATCTTAGACAATTTTTTGTAAACAAAGAAATGTCAAGGTGTCATATGTATATACACATATGATACACATACATGACAATTATACACACAGTGACATTTCTTTGTTTACAAAAAATTCAAAAAAAGTGATGATTGAAAATCAGAGTATAAGTAAATATAATTCTATACAGTCTGCCGAATGAGGCATTGCAGGCAGAGAAATCTTGCGATAAACGAGCCCGAACGAACACTCGTGATATGTTACAATTCTGGAGTCGCTGTGTTACATGCTCACTCAGTAACGGTAAAGGTTACAAACTTGATGTTAATACAGTGATTAGGTACTTGAGGATGTAATCTAAATAAATCAAAAACAGAAACACGATTTGCGAAAATTTTATCGATAGATTTATTTTTTTAAATCGTTTCTCTTAAAACCCGTTTTACGTCCATCCATCTAATCTAGAAAATCTTGGTGGCTAATGTTTTATTATTCGGTAGCTACTCAAAGTATTTAAACAAATAGAAAAAGATTTATTTGTGTCTTTAATCTGCCTGCCAAGCGTGGTGTTTATGGCAAATTCCCCCATTACATTCCATGAGGCGTCATTTAGCGTTGTCTAGGAGAGACGTCCTTGATGATAACCCTGCCGGTTCGGTTTATTCGCGTCAGTGTGGCCGAAGCTTTACAGTATTAACATTTCTAAGAGAGTGCTCCACATTGAAACAAAGAGATTGTTAGCGAGCATAGCAAGCTTATGTAAACTGAGACTGTATTTTTTTAATTTTACACTGAAAATGCCTAGTTTGAAGAAGCTTCAGCGAGAATCTGGGCTAAATGAGATTTTTCAATTGTGAATTCGCATAGTTGTTTTTGCTAGCTTATTTTTATCATCTCTCTCTTCGTGTCACTGGTTTTTTTCTTAGGCGACCTGAATTAGGTAAGAGACCAGTTTGAAAAAGGTCAAGTGGCCGATGATAAAAGAACTAGTATGCCTGGCAGGCTTGTTTAGCACACAGTGTGTAAATGGCATTTTAAAAAAGTAAAAAAATATAAGTTATTCTCTTATTTTTCTCTTTTTTTTCTTTTTATTTAGTTTAGTAATAGTTTTTCTTTTTGTTTCTATAGAAAGAGTGGGTCTTGATGATCATAGCACACAGAACACATCACACAGCACACTACGCGCAGTACGCAGCACGCAGCACACAACACGTAACGTAAGTAGCGTAACGAAACGTAACGAAACAAAACTAAAAGAAACGAAACGTAACAAAACGAAACGGAACTTAACATATAAGGTAATACATCCCCGGACGAACTCTTTCACAAGAAGCTCTACTACTAACAAAAACAATATGTAACCGAATAAAAAACCCCAGAAGAAGAGATCTCGCGTGTTCAAATCAGAAACAAGACCACCAATACCACCACTATTGTATACTAGAACACATCATCAAAACTGGAAACTTCCTTATCGAAGTCTCAAGCCTATAGGGACTTGAAGTAAGTAAAATTATCTATTGAGGATACATACAAAAGCATATAAATTACATTATGACTTAGCATGAAATTGTCTACTCAAAATTCGACCTTACTGCATAAATACTAAGCTCCAATGCAGTCGGAAAGGCATATGTCAAGATTATCTTTGAAGTTAGACATTTTGCAGTCCCCGTGGTCTCGAGGGGGAGTTCTGCAAAGCGGGTCATCCGATTACGAGGATATATTTTGAACAGACCAATGCAATCCTGAATAAGGAATTTTCGATCTCACTACTGATATTATGTCACCAACTGGTTTTTTAATACCTTTTTTTAAATTATAGTTATTTTCTGCACAAGTGTGTTGTAAAACGTCGTATGATACACGTGTGTATTAATGATTACCGTTCTCGCAGCGGTAATCACTAACATTACACACTAGTACCATATTGTATTTATACGTTTCTTGCCCGTGGTAGGTTATACTTAACTTGACCTGTGACCTTAATGGTAGTAAGTGTTAGGACAAATCTTGAAACTGAATTTTGATCCAGTTCCACCCAAGCGATTGAGCTGAAATTTTACCTCTCAAGTTCAGATGACAATTTTAGTGGAGGTCATTGGTAGCTGGCAAAAGTACGCTTACGCCCTTTTTTGCACGCGAACGAAAATTGCTTCTAATTTGGCTATTATTTCTTCAAAATCCATGAAACTTTGTACACATGATCAGTACACTAATATCTACCCATCAAGCACTAACTTTATTACATTATTGAATCCACAACATAGGTATTATTTATTTATTTTTATTTATTTAGAACAACAAACAATTACACTCGTGTAGTACTAAATATAGGACTAAAAATAACACAGTGATTCTAAGAGAGTAACCAGCCCCGTTGTTCACAAGTTAGGTATGTTTACATTATAGGGCAAAGAGAAAGTACACATTACTGTAATATGTATATTGAACAGAGCTGTCTCTATTATACAGGTTGTTTTTTTAAATGCGACATTATGGGGATATCCGAATCCATAAGAGATACGGGAAAACTGTCTTAGGAACCATTTGCTCATTTTGATGAAAACGATTTTGGCATAGTTATTTTTTTGGTCAAGCGTGAGTTCTCCATGATAATTAGTTGTTTTGATAAAAAAAATTTTTTGTTTTTTGAAACACCTCAAGGTCACTTGAGGTGTTCTGAAACGTGCCCGTACCTAGAAACAGCAAGAGGGAGCACATTTTGAAAATTTATTGCGATTGTTTTATTAACGTAGGTACCAGATTACTTACAAATTGTATAAGAAAACATTTTATTAAATTTGACTAACTTCTACTGCTCAGATTTTTTTCTTCCGATGCAATGAAACAATCCTTACATGAAATTGAGTCGATACGCATTAAAAAAATGTTTGATCAAAACAACTCATTTTTATGGAGAACTCACGCTTGACCAAAAAAATAACTATGCCAAAATCGTTTTCATACAAAATGAGCAAATGGTTCCAAAGACAGTTTTCCAGTATCTCTTATGGATTCGGATATCCCCATACTGTCCCATTTAAAAAAAACACCCTGTATAATGAGACAGCTCTATATGTGTATCTGTATATTATACTGGACTGAACGTCTTAAAGTAGCTAGATACCTATCTGCCTACTCCAAGCTACTCCAGTTCTATTTCAGGAGCAGTAAATCCAATGACCTATAAATCTTTAAACTGTACGGAACACTGATGCGGGTCGCGACCTCGCACTTAGCCTGCATTCGGAACGGTAATGTCTATAAAAATGTTGATGCCAGATAGCACAATTTAGATAAATAGGCATAGGCAAGTCTTCTAGGGTTGCGTACAGCTGCCCCCCAATTGCTACTGTAATGGGGATGAAATGGCAATGGGGAACGCAACAATGGAGTCATTTTGGCAGACTTAGCGCTGTTCAAATCTTTTCAAACTTGAAAGGAGGAATATTTAGGTCAAGAAGTTCAAGTTTCATAAAATTTAGGCTGCAAAAACGATCCCCATTGTTGCGTTCAAAGTTCAAGGAGGAATATTTAGGTCAAGAAGTTCAAGTTTCATAAAATTTAGGCTGCAAAAACGATCCCCATTGTTGCGTTCAAAGTTCAAGGAGGAATATTTAGGTCAAGAAGTTCAAGTTTCATAAAATGTAGGCTGCAAAAATGATCCCCATTGTTGCGTTCCCCATTGTCATTTGCTACTGTAATTGGACGGCTGGTCCCATATAATTATCAGTGCCCTCGAAAATGATTACAGAATAGTTACTACGCCTCCAGGCGACATTACTTATGTGGAAGAATCAATCAATATAAATAAAATACACTGGCCTGCAAAAATAAGTATCACACTTAAAAAATATGTTTTTTCTAAACTATAGAAGTTAGAGATTTAAATAAAAAACTTGTTATAGCAATTTTTATCAGCTTTCTTTGAAACTATAGTAAATTATACATTAGTAACATTTTAAACAATAAAAATAGTCATTTTTAGCTTAGTGTTATAAAACTCAATTAACATTTATACAAGTATGTTTTACATGTTATTTATTTTTTAATAACTGTTATTGCCTCCTCGGGCTCTGCTTACAGCTTCGAGTCGATTTTGCATACTGAACACGAGGTTTCGGAGCCGATGCTAGGGAATATTCTCCCATTCTTCTATCAGGGCCTGTTTTAGTGTCCTGGGGGTGGTAGGTGGTGGTCTGCAGTTGAAGTTTTTTTAGTACAAAATTAAACTCCTTTTCGAGTCCTTTTTGTTTCGAAAGTATATCTTGTGTACTTCAAAAGTTATTGCAATTTTAAAAGTGTGATACTTATTTTTGCAGGTCAGTGTAGTTGCGTGAATGACTGACTCATTCACTGATTGACATATATCACAACCTAGATCATATGACCTTTTGGGTAGGGGTGCACTAAGAAAGGAATTCAGAAGAAGGAATTAAGAAGGGTATATTTGCGGTCGTCTCGCTAGCGTTTTGGTAACGTTAGTCAGTTTGTGCTAGCTTTACAGGCCACCGTGATGCCATTAGACAATATTTGACCTTAGCTATCGTCTCGTCTCGATACCGTTAGATATTCACTTACCCCAGAGATTAGGCGTCCCAAAAAAAAGGTGGTTAATCCGTAGAATTTAAATGAATACCATTTTCCTCAGATAACCTCATTTTTAATTGTTTTATTCTTTCTAAACTGCGTAGACGCGAGGACGTGTAGAATTTCATAAAAACCAATTTATTATTTTCCGACCAAATGAAGGGTAAAATAATTTTCCGCTCAAAATGAACGATTAACGAATAATTAAACCGATAATTGCTCAATCCGCCAAGAAAATTGGGTCAGGCCCGTTTTTATAATTTGCCCATTGAATGCGCATAACATAATTTTTTATACCTTAGATCAATTTGCACTGAAACGGTATGTATACCTAAAGAAGGCAGGCGACTCTTGACACAGGTAAAAAAAAAAATAACCAATACCCCTTCGTGGATGCAATTAGTATTGTTCTAAATAATATTTTGTTGTTGAATTTTCCATAGACTTTGTATATTTTTAAAAGTAGGGAATTAAAACTTACATCTAATTCAATTTATGGCAAAAACTTGATAAATTCATACGTACTTAATATAAAGAAGAGTAACCTCTATAAACAACTTGTTTTACTTTCGGCCATGTGATAGCTAATTATATATATACTTGAAAGGGTAGTTTTGTACAATAGACCTAAAAAAAAAACAATTACCAACTTGAATAAGAACGTTTGAGGGAACGTTGATGGTAGATGTTTCATGTCAGTCGATGTGTCATACATATTTCGCATTCCAACCGAAGGTTGCTAAGGTTTTTATGTAAATAACCTCTAGCAATTATTTTCAACCAACTTCTACACCCTAAATTCAGTTCGGTTTTTCATTCTCTTAGCATTTATTACCAATAAGCAAAAGTATCACTACTGAAAGTAACGTGAAATTGACAAAAATGTTCGGAACGTTGCCATCATTCTTTCATAAAAATTTTGAAATGCTTCTTAAATTATATGCTCTGTAAGCATATAATTTAAGAAACAATAGCATTATTATAACAAACGAACAAAAACTGAAATTAAGTAATAATGTAAAGCTTCTTGTAAAAGCCCCGGTCTTATAAGCCCCCTGTAAGGCCGAGGGGAGGGTATTCCACACGTCATAGCCAGCAACTTTAGTTCTACGACTTTATAAATTTCGAAGTTTTTCATTCATGAAATGCCTCGTAAAATTACCTTACAACATATAACACACATACCACCTCTAGGTTACGCTATGTCATGGGTATCAGGAACTAGGAGTACGGTTTATTTGACCACTCTGCGTAATAGGGCATGTTGGACCTCCCCCATAGAATGTTATGGGGGAATTTGCCATAATCACCACACCACACTTGACAGATCGATTGGTGAACGCAGTATTATTCTTGAGTACTCAGGTGGATGCTACTGCCCATCCCCTGGTGTAATTCTATATGAATTCTTGTTATACTTAGATATAACTAATTAAAAATTAATTTAATTCCGTGAAACGAATTTCAAGTCGCAAGCTCGTGAGTATCGCGATAGTGATAATTAACATTTTCAGATTCAAAGTTTACCCGCCATTTTAACGTTTCCTTTCTGCGTGCTGTTTCACATTCATTTGTCAAAGTCAAGAGCTGGATTTATTACTATTTATGGTTTGGTCGGCCTACTGACCTAACGCCAGATATTATGGGAACGGACTCAGGGAATGGGGGCTTTATCAACATTTCTAAACTTAAATTAATGAGTATTATTACTGATAATTCCCTTCGCCAAATCCTACAATCTCATCTAACTATTAATTCACTAATCTCACTATCTCACTTCTCACTAATCTCACTATCTCACTTATATTATAAATGCAATAGTTTGTTTGGATGGATGTTTGTTACTCCTTCACGAAAAAACTACTGAACGGATTTTGATTAAACTCAACAATAATATTAGGCTATAATTTATTTACCATTATAGACTGGACCTCTGGGACCACGCGGGCGAAGTCGCGAACGGGCCGCTAGTATATAATATCATATTAAAATACTATTATATCATTTATGTTATATACAAGCTATTATATTATTATGTAATTTTCTCATTTCGGATTCTATATCGTGATAGAGTGATAGGGAATCACTTAAATCACTCATAGCTCTCTCCATAGCCCGCTGCGTGACTTTGAGCTTCTATAAACAACCAATAGTTAGCGATCACGTCTCAGTGCCGTAAATGATTGGCAACACGCACTTATTAAATACTTTCATCTTGAGGCTGCGGTATCTGTGAAGAGAAGAAATGGCGTAGTTTCCTGAACGCTGCCCATCCGACTTGGATTCGTCGCTTGACCTCTTTATCAAAGTATTTGGACAATGTAATTTTTCAATTTTAGCAATGAAGACATAGTAAGACATTATAAACGTCACAGGAAGTCGGTGGATGGAGGCGGCTCAAGACCATTCGTCGTGGGATTCTAAGGGGGAGAACTATGTATAGCAGTGGACTTGATGATGGTGGTGGTGGTGATGATGATGATGAATGTGAGCTTTGCAGTGTTCCGGTTTGAAGGGTATGGGTGCCGGTGAAATTGCAGGCGCATGAGATTTTTTATCTTTGTCTCAGGATGACCGGCGCAGTGCCATGTAACGTATGCAATGCAATGCGTCCTAATTAAGTAGACGTGACCTAAGAGGTATTGAATTTCCAGTTCATTTTAAATGTACTCAATACCTCTTAGGTTACCGCTTTTCATCACAAATTGCCCACAAGCCAGTTCCGTTATCAACAAAAGAAAAACCAGTTCGGTGTCATCTTATGGTTTAACATAGGAACTTAACAGGTATGCAATCAACAGACATCGGGAAATAGACACCTATTTTTTATTCAGTGCCCCCTCTCCCCATCCTGAGTCCGTCCACTTGCGTACTCAAAGACCTTGGCTAGTGTTATGGTGCTTAAGTTGGGTGTAAGTAATATTAATGTCTTTGTAGTTCCACTGTGATGTTTGTTGGTGGTTGAAAGACAGGCATGGTAGTATTTCTCGGTTGGCCAAAAAACATATTTCCAAATGGTTTCCTCAAAACAGAAACAAAGGTATTTCGTGAAATAAAATCATCATAATCAGCCTGTAGAAGTCAATCCTGATAAATAAATGCTGGACATTTCACACAACATTATCTAGCCCCAAGCTAGCAGAGCTTGTGTTATGGGTACTAGATAACTGATATACTTAATACAATACATTACATTACATAGATATATATTTTTTTGTTGCGGGTTTGATTCCCGCTGTGGGACAAATGTTTGTATGGTTTGCCAATATTTGTTCCGGGTCTGGGTGTTATGGTACCACAAGGTACTCGTAGTTCCCGATACCTCGGGAATCCTAGTGTGGGATCAAGACTACGTATGTGACTGTTGGGTGTTATGTTATATGTGGTAGTCATTATAGCTCGCAGAACTGAAAACCGTTGGAGAATAAAGGTTCTCGAGTGGCGACCGCTAACATGACGACGCAGTAAAGAAGGCCCTCCTCTCAATGGACGGATAAAAAACGTTACAAAGGTTGCTGAAAGTCGGTAGATGGAGGCGGCTTAAGACCTTTCGTCATGGCATTCAGGGGGAGACCTATATAAGTGAATGTAATATTACCCCTTAAATTCTTAATACGCCCAGTCTATTCCATCCAAAGGTTGTCTGGTATAGAGATCGCTACTTAGCGATAACACCACCCATTGGTTATAATATTATTTTGTTTTATTTTGTTACTTGTTGAATATTGTTATGTTGATGATGTGCAATTTAGTATTTTCTATAAATCTTCTATCTATGGTCCCTAATTCCCATATAGCTATAAAAGTCCACTGCTGTACATTATGCCTACCCCAAAAGAATGCCACGACTAACGATCTAGAGCCGCCTCCATCCACCAGACTATCGAGATCGATTTTTGTACATAAAAACTGATAAGTACTTAAATGTCGTTTCACGTTTATTTGTTCATCATTTATCCGGTTTAACGTATACAATTGGGGCGAAATACCGAAAGCCATCAGTCATTGTGTAATCAGAGCAGAAATGTCAATTATAGTATTGTCATGAACAAACAATAGAATGTAACTTGTGTCTTTTGTTTGAGCAGTTCATTTTGTTTTTAACCGACTTAAAAAAAGGAGGAGGTTCTAATATCGGTTGTATTTTTTTTATGTTTGTCAGGTACCTTATATCTCCGTCGTTTATAAACCGTATTGGAAAAGTCTTTTCTTTCTTTTCTTTTCATGGGTAATAGTTATTAAATAGTGTTAAAGTGAAAATGTTGTGGTGTGTCCGGCTAAGAATAGACCTCTCCGTCTCCTCCCGTGGATATGGTTAAAGCCGACGAAGGGACTATACCAGGGGATGCGCAGCATCCACCTTAGTACCTACTCAACACCAACTACGGTCACCAATCAGCCCAACTACCAAAAATAAAACATAAATTTTCAATATCTTTATGAATTTTGTTGAATTAAGTTATTATTTTCAGTTTAAATAGGATAAAATGGCTGAGTTTAAGCGATACATTGAAAATTTATTTACAGGAGCTATTTATCTTTTGTTATGTCTTTGCCAACTTTGTTTGTTATGGAAAGAAAGCAAGAAAGAAAGAAAAATAGTTTATTTACATTATAACTAAACAAAAAACACACAACCACAAAACAAAAAGAAATACATATACTTAAAAAAATAACAATGACAAATAATGTGTGTGTCTGTTGCAAGCCACAAAAGGGTCCCCAACTCAGCGTTTGCTAGGCCGCGTAGGCAACCTAGCGCTGGTCTTCCGTTAGGGACATGGCAAATCCTCCTATTACATTCTATGGGGGCTAGGCTAGGCCTCCAACAGTAGACGTCTAACTTAAAAATTAAATGAAATGAAACACATTTATTCAACAACACAGATACAGATACACAAAACAGACAGGTTGAATAAAAGAAAGCAAAGAATTTACAAACAATGACACAAACAAACCATGAAGTAGTTATATACATAATTTAAAATAACTTTTCATTTAAAAAACCGACTTCCGCCATTGTATTCGACTAAAATATTTGGATGAAAAAAAAATTATGAAAGAACCATAGTGGTGAAAGGATTATGATACTTTTGGAATCCAAATGCTTGGTTTGTTGCTGAAAATGACAAATTCGCCATATGTATGCCTACAATATTTGAGGAGTTCCCTCAATTCCTCATGGATTCCATCATCAGAACTGGATTCTGAAAAAAATGGGACCAATCTGGAAGTATATCTATTCAAATAAAAAAAGAATTTTCCAAATCGGTTCATGAACGCCGGAGATATGCGGTAACAAACATTAAAAAAAAAACAACCGATTTGAGAACCTCCTCCTTTTTTGGGAAGTCAGTTAAAAATGAGTTTCCTTTGATATTATTTTACTAATGTATTATTTTAAATGATGAATCTATGCTTTCTAACGCGAGAAATTCCAAGTTGTCCAAATCAAAATAACATTCTGAAACCTTCTCCCAATACGATTAAATTCAGCAAAAATCGCACAGTGGTAAAGCTACGCGAGTTGCCTCTCGAGACCATTAGTTCGCAAATACCTATCTATCAATCAATTTGTTTAGATCAACAGGGGAAGATCTTTTTAAATATTCAAAATAAAACAAACTTTTCTTTTTATATTTGAATAGCTATGTTTTGTACCGCGACTCCACTCCGTATCACATGAGCCGCCTTTTGACGTCCACTGCTAGACGAAGCCTCCCCCTTGAAATACAATGAGGGGAATTGCCATAATCACCGAACTTGCCAGTGTTATTATGTTCGTAACAAAATACTCTTAAGTTGGTAGCACCACCTATGTATAGCAGTCTATGGTCCTAAGGGAGTTCACCATGGTCTCGTCCCCTGGGACGGGTAGCAGCATCCACCTGAGTACCCAACATAAATGCTGCGATTACCAACCCGCTGGCTATTAAAACACGTTAACTTCTTCCAGATGACAGACTTTATTTTTAGTAAAGGACCATAGACTGCTATACATAGGTGGTGCTACAAAACTTAAGAGTATTTTGTTACCAACATAATAACACCCCAACTTAACAAAATAAACATTAACTTTTAAACAATATGTGTTTTTATTTAGCTCTAATACCTAACATATCCAAAAATTTATAGTGTTTTAGTGCCAAAAGACCCTTGGTCAACAAGTCAGCGGGCATTTCTTGTGTAGAAATGTATTCAATATCAATTTATTTATTTTTTACTGCATCTCTAACATAGTGAAAACGAATATCTATATGTTTTGACCGAGTGTGTGCCTGATAACTTGTTGCTAATTTTAATGCACTTTGATTATCACATTTCAATTTAATTACAAAATGTTTACCAGTAATTTCATACATCAGATTTCTTAAGTAAACAGCTTCTCTTGATGCCTCTGAAAGAGCTACATATTCTGCCTCAGTGCTGGACAAGGAGACAGTCTTTTGTTTTTTACTCTGCCAGGATATTACAGAACTGTGGTGTACTAGTGTGAGTGCAGCGTATTGTTAGTCAGTCCACAATAAATGGTCAAGCATATCAGTCGCATCTTACTACCGCCTACCTATACCTCAGTGGCGACGAGGATGGGATATATTTTTTTTTTTTGCGTGCGAACATTTCTTAAATTTACTACCATAATAGGTAGGTATATTATGCTCTTTAAACAAGCTACACCGATTAAAATAACATCACAAAATTGTACACAATAACTTTTCATTTAAAAAACCGACTTCCGCCATTGTATTCGACTAAATATTTGGATGAAAAAAAAATGATGAAAGAACCATAGTGGTGAAAGGATTATTATACTTTTTGAATGCAAATGCTTGGTTTGTTGCTGAAAATATCAAAATCGCCATAATACAATATTTGAGGAGTTCCCTCAATTCCTCATGGATCCCATTATCAGAACTGGATTCTGGTCCCATCCCACTGGATGGGACCAATCTGGAAGTACATATACCTATTCAAATAAAAAAAGAATTTTCCAAATCGGTTCATAAACGCCGGAGATATGTGGTAACAAACATTAAAGAAAAAAAAACATCCGAATTGAGAACCTCCTCCTTTTTTGGGAAGTCGGTTAAAAAGCTAAAAAAGAACAAAGATGGCTCATTCAAAACCGGTATAAGTAAAATGTCTCACGCAACCATTCTGTCAAATACAAAAAGGTAACGGGTATTTTATACCTGTTTAATTTAAAAAAATCTGATAATTAAGACGTAAAAATACGCACATCAATCGGTGCTCAAGTACTACTAGGGTAGGTAAGGGCACGTGCTCCTGACAGTTTTACAGCTCAGGGTAAAGAATTGCGCATTTATTATTTTTATTCGCCACGCACCATTTTGGTTGGAATTTTTTTCGGTCGGTTGATATCTTGTATTGAGTTGGGTGAATGGAGAGGTATTTTTGTTGTTTTATGTTTGTTAAAGGGTCCTACAAATGTGGCAAGATGGTACCAAAGTAGCAGTATTACAGTTCCGTCCGCGTGGTAACTCTATTATAAATTATAGCCTAGATGTTATTCTGTATGTATAAGATATGATATTTATTGTTTTATTGCTACTTGGCAAGCAAACACCATACGGCCCATCTGATGGAAAGTAGTTACCGTAGCCTATGAACGCCTGCAACACCAGAGGTATCACACACGCGCTGCCGATGCCCACCCTGAGGCATAAAGATGAAAAGTCTCATGTGCCTGTAATATTTCACCGGCACCCGTACCCTTCAAACCGAAACACAGCAATGCGAGCACTACTGCTTGGCGGCAGAAATAAGTAGGTACGTTTATAGTATACTATTTCACTGGACGAACTCTTTCACAAGAAGTTCTACTACTAACAAAACTAGTAAACTGCTAACTGTTAAGTTTCACCAAAATCTGTTCAGTAGGTTTTGCGTGAAAGAGTAACAAACATCCATCCATCCACCCTCACAAACTTTTACATTATAAAATATTATTAGCATAGGATTTTTGATACTGCGAATAGACTAAAAATGCAAACTATTGTATCATAAACCCAACAGATCAGATAAAAAAATATTTCAGCGAAAGCTTCACTAGCAGTAACAAGGTTTTCGCTGGTTTTCCGTAAAAACACATTTTTCCCAGATACACGGAATATGAGATATAAAAGTGGTATAAATCATTCACAGTCCGACGCATTGGTTAGGTACGGTTTCAAGGTTGGGGATTACAGGCACTGAAATTCAGGGGAATGGAGAATTGAGCTTGCTTTTACGACTGTTTTGTTCAATGTTTTTAGGTGACTACTCTTTATCTATTCCTTTTTAGGGTTCCGTATCTAAAGGGCGCCGTTGTGTGTCCTAAGAATATACCCCTCCTTCTCCTCCCGTGGATACACCACACCAGAGGATGGGCAGCAATATCCACCCGATACCGATACAGTATTGGTATCCACCAATACTGCGATCTACAATCATTGGTGATTATGGCAAATCCCCCCCATTGCATTTTATGGAGGAGACCTCGTCTAACAGTAGAAGTTTTACGGCTGATGATGATATTTTATCCCACAACAATAAAGGCCAAAGCACACCGGATGCGTATGCAGCACGTAACGTAGACGCGTGTCTCTACGTATGTACACGCTTGCGTGCTCGTCACGCAAGCCTCTCTAGGTTTATAAAGTTGTATGAAACTCCCTAGGGATTAAAGTGATTTGAATTTGGAACATCAAATTAGTGTGGAGACTCGTGGAAAACTCTAAGTAAAGAAATGCCCATATGGCATTGTAAAGAGGTTTGTTCGAAAATCGAACTGGCCACCATAAGCAGAACTCAAAAAAAAAGAAAAAGGTGCGTTTACAAACAATGAAGCATAGGAGCCAGATTCCTAGCTCATGGGTCAAGAATGTGAACCAAAAACAAAATACGCTGTGCGCGTGATTGGTGCTATGATTTTCAGTAAATTTTATTGCAATATTCATGTAGATAAAAAATTACAAACGATAGTGATTCTACTCCAAAGTTTATCAAAACAGACGCTTTAGAAATTATTGATAATCTACTACCGCAAAAATCTAAATCCCTGGCTTTTTATTGTCTCGCAGAATGTGTGAAAAGTAGAGTATGCTCCTCTGGAATAAAGCCTGTCTTCGTCTTGGGTAGCTTGAACCCCTCGCTTCACTCAGGACTCTATATAACTTTTTGATTTTGTAAACACCTACGTCACAAAATCAAAATGTCTATTTGTTTTGGCAACCACAAGTTGGTCTACGTTCCTCCTAAGTTTTTCTGAAAAATTTCGGTCAACTTAGCTTTGATGCTTTCCATCACCAAAATACCCCCCAATCCACGCACATACAACAATAACAGATCATCGATTCGTGGTTTTTTAAGAATCGTCTCATTCGTTGGTGACTCACTGTCTGATGCCCCGCTGTGAGCACTCCGGGTGGCCAAATCACCACTACACACTGACCTTCTTGATATTAACTCCATGCTCATGCAGATAGCAGCTGGTGAAGTCTAGTTACACTAATCTCATCTCACTAATATTATAAATCCGAAAGTTTGTTTGGATGGATGAATGTATGTTTGTTACTGGATTTTAATGAAAATTAACAATTATTATTGCTGGTACAACAGAATAGGCTATAGGGTATATTACCACTTATTGACTCGACCACCGAACACTATTATGTTGCTCTGACTGTACATATAATGCACATGTGTGTTCCTACAAAAATTAAGGGGCCGCAAAGTCAACCAACAAACACTTATTTTTGCTACTTTAAGGCCCAAATTTTTGAGCCATATATAACAACGATAACTTTTCATTTAAAAAACCGACTTCCGCTATTGTATTCGACTAAATATTTGGATGAAAAAAAAATTATGAAAGAACCATAGTGGTGAAAGGATTATGATACTTTCTGAATGCAAATACTTGGTTTGTTGCTGAAAATATCAAAATCACTAATATGTATGTCTACAATATTTGAGGAGTTCCCTCAATTCCTCATGGATTCCATCATCAGAACTGGGTTCTGAAAAAAATGGGACCTATCTGGAAGTATATCTATTCAATTAAAAAAAGAATTTTCCAAATCGGTTTATAAACGGCGGAGATATGAGGTAACAAACATACAAAAAAAAGAAAAAAAAACAACCGAATTGAGAACCTCCTTCTTTTTTGTGAAGTCGGTTAAAAATAATGCAAAATGGGACGCATAGTCAATGGTCGTCAAACCTTGGGCCACAAAGTCAACATTTCCCTTCTTATTCTCTTTGCATGCAGCCTAAGGTGCAGCCTTTATTACATACTATTTTTTCACAGACTTCGATAATTGAACGAGCGAAGCGAGTTCTCTGAGTCACTTGGAAGAATCGGCGTTTGTATGTATGTATGTATGTATGTTTGTCCGATGAAAACTTCCTAACCGTTAATCCGATCTTCATGAAATAGTATGGGGGTAGATAGTATTGGTACAATTTGTAGGTAAGGTTTTGAGCTGTATCGGTCGGGGGGTTGATGAGATATTGGGATCCAAGAGGAGATAAAAAAAAAAAAAGTGAGACAGTCAGATCAAGTGGGGTGTCTAATGAAAGCGCTTTGGGTGGACATTTGATAACTGTTTTAATAAGTATTTAAACTAAGTAGTTTCTGAGATATTATGGAAAATAAAAAACTAAAAAATCAAAAATTCTAAGGTACTTCTACCAATCCCACAATGCTGAAATTTGGTATGCTTGTGGCTTTTGTGTCACAACTATAGGGAAAAGTCTGAAATTAGAAGAATTTAGAGACATGCACCCTATAACACAATAACCAATATAAAATCCGTTGTTGACCTCCCATTTCTAGGAATTTGAATCACGTTGGAGTTCTATGTTTTTGTCAAAAGGACGTTACCAATTAATTCGTCAGGTACTTGATATAATAACAGGTATGTAGTATCAAGGCCCCATTGCTTAGTCCTATTCAAAGGTTATTTTGATGATGTGTAGGAAATCAGTCCGAGGTGAAAATTTTATATCTCAGTAAATGTTTTTAGAAATCGGTTAAATACAAAATCTCTCTCACGGTAGAGTAACTAACTCTGTAGTTTTAGATTTCTGATGGATCATCCATACTAATTAACATGCTTACATAGCCGTTGAATACATAATAACCCTTTCTCCTTTCTTCCCCACCTAAGTAGTCAGGCTGATAAAGGTGTCATCGCGAGGTCTCAGTTCGGGGCGAACCACTAGTACTATAAGTATATAGGTATTTGATTAAAAACAGTTGGCAACTCTAGTCTTGTGTTATTCTATGGGGGACGTCTTCTGATGATGATGTAGTTTGTTCTAACACGAAAAACTCTCTGTCTACATTGTGTTAATTTGTGTTGCGAGAGCTGATGTTGAAATGACTCAGCTGACCTATATTCGTGGTTCACAATACCCTGAAAAGCCATCAGTTACAGCTCATATTACGCTGGTCGTTGTCCGTTGTTTCGGATGTCAACAGGATTTTTGGCCAGTCCAAGCGAGCAAAATTAAACCCTATTTTAAATGTCATAGAGAGCAAAGACTTTGGCAAATTTCGTCCTGGGAATTTTTTGCAAGGTGTTTGTTATGGGAAATTGAATTCTATTGCTATTGCAATAGAGGTATAATGAGAAAGAATGTTGTTAGAGTATTTAGAGTATTTTGTATTGATTGCAATTCGGTCTGCTACTGTCATTCTATTTATGATTTCTATCTAAAGGCTGTCACTTTGTTAGTATAACAATATGACAGCAGATTTTTTACAAACCAGCGGGACTCAAACCCACACCTATCGGAGATGCGTTGCAACGCATTTTTGAATCAAGCTTCCATGCAAATCTACAATCACATAACACCTTTCACCTTTCATTCTTTGGTGAACCTGAAGAGTATCGTGACCGATGATAGCCCCCTGCGTACGCCTCTTAGGTAGATAGAGAAGTAATTTCCCCATCATATTATAGTAACCAGAGGCCCAATTCTCTAAATTATTTTAAAACTACACTAAAAGTTAACCGAATCGAGACTGAATTATGAATTAACAGAAAGTTGGTATTCCGCTCCATTATAAACAACAATTTAGTCTACTTTCAATTTACGGTGACTATACCATTAGAGTAGGATGGTTATATAATTGGAAAGAGTAAAGAGAGACTCCATCTATTTATGCTAAAATTATCGAAAAAACTTTGAATCGTTCAAGTTTCGGTCACATTTCGATATAATCACATTACAGTGTTGTGTTTTATATTTAGAGAATACCATTTCTGACATTTAAGACATCAAAACAAGATGGAAACATGATCCGAACTCTATTTTAACTATTTTTAAGTTAGAGAATTGGGCCTCTGAGCGAACAACAAAGAACTGGTGCCACTGTGTCTAGCACTGTGTCTAGCACTGGGACAAGCACTGTGTCTAGCACTATGTCTGTCTAGCACTGTGTCTATCTAGAACTGTGTTTAGCACTATTTATTTATTTTTATTTAATTTATTAATTAACACGATTTATACACCAATTACATTAATTAAAGACACAGACAATAAAACAATTAAACAATGTCAAAAATGAAATACTTAATAACAATAAAAAAAAACAAAATAAATAAACTAAAGGTCAAAATAATAGGGTCTACTAAACTATGCCTAGCACTGAACCTAGTACTGTATATCTAGCATAGTATCTAGTTGGTGTGAAACTTGGGATTGAGGGTGATAAAGTGCTCAATAACCGATTTTGTGTTGTTAGCAACACTTTCTTGTCATTATAGCTCGCCAAGATATGCAAGATCTTGATATTAGTAATAAATACCATAAACGTAAGGAAGACTTACCTAAAAGAAAAGGAGGTGCGATTCCCTATAGGTACGTTATTATTAACTAGCGGTCCGTTCGCGACTTCTTTCACGTGGTCCCGGTGTTCCCGGTTTTTATTCAGAAACTTTTCCCGGTGGCGTGCTGACTATATCTCACCAGGAGATCGGCAGCAGCATCCACCTGCCTACTTAACACCAAACTGCGATCACCAACCCGCTTGCAAAGGGTGGTGATTACGGCAAATCCCACCCATTGAATTATGTAAAGGCAATATGTAAGCCTCATCTATGCCTCATCTATGCCTCATGGGAGGCCTCATCCAGCTGTGGATGTCTACAGATGAAGAAGTTAATTTTACATTGAAATTGTGAATACATATGTGAGTGACAGGCCTATTCCGTTTTTCAATTGCATTGAACCAATTGACTTGTTTCCGGGAAAGCGATTGAATCATTACATTTTTAATGACACGACGGTGCATTGCTAGGCTAGGCTATGCCTAAATAATACATGTTTTTCTAGCACACGCGATCAAATATCGATAAAAGACGTATGTTTACCGCCAGGCTATACAAAACGAAGTTTTCTCCTCTTATGGGCTTTTCAATTTCGTTTTAAAAATAAAAAAACTAGTTCCTACTAGTTCGGTAGATGGCTCTGACTTAATTTCAATTGTCAAAAATTCTTCAGGTTAACTTTTATTGTTTTTCAAAGTCAAATTGCCACTAAGTGAAACTTTCTTTTGACAGTTTATTTATCCAAAGTGCAGCGCCATCTATTCAACGATGAAAGCATGATTTGAGGCGGCCGTGAAAAGCTCTCATTAAAGCCAATGACATTTTGAGAAAATACTAATTCAGAAAATAAACATAAATTGAAAGATAAATCAAATCAAAAGTATTTTATTTTTAAGATCAGTTAAATGCTTGCCAACCTAACAGATGTCAAAAACTTGTGAAATTTTAATAGGGTAATTCTACTCAGCAGCGCTCATTTAGCCTAAAGCTTCCTTTTAGCCTGTGAGAATGAGCCAAGTAGATTGTCTCATGATGTTGGCCATACGTAATAAGTACTGGCTTTTTGTCCTAACCATAAAAAATGTTGCATGCAGCATTTCAGTGACCTATTTTGTACGTTTTAGTAGTCCAAACCAAAATGGCTAAAACGGAACCCGTATAGTTTCATCATGTATGTATGTCTGTCTGTCCGTGTGCAACAGCCCGATACATCGCAATACGTATGAAGCTAACCAAAGCTATAACTAAATAAAATAAAATAAAATGAACTTCACCACACCACACCTCGCCACAAACACCACCACGACGCAGGAAGTCGGTGGATGGAGGCGACACAAGACCGTTCGTCGTGACATTCTAAAGGTAAGGCCTGACGTCAGTGGACTTCTACAGGCTGATGATGATGATGAAATACAAAACCAGATATTTGTATTTACAATGATATGGCTACGTTTGATTTTATGTACCAAATAAATCATAGGACCTAAAACACAAGTCTCTACGACTTCGTTTGGGTTCTGTCTAAACTATTTGAAATGTAAAAAGCCATTATGCATTTTTAAAGAACTTTTGTATTGTTTTAAAATAAATAATTTATTATTTGTATTATATTATTATTAAATGAGAAACATTAACTGCTTTTTCTCTCATCTCACCACTTAGTATCGTTTACAAGGTTTTTGGAAAACAAGTAAGGTTTCTGTAACCTTCCATTTACGAAATTTCAGGCTTCAAAGTTTCGGCACACAACTTCGGGACCCATGCATAATAAGCGCGTCTCGACACGGCCTGGCCAGCTTTATTTAACTTAAATATGTATTACGTAGCCCTCACACCTCTAATGATATTCTCCATTGATAAAAACCAGCACGCCCAGGCATAGCTCAAAGAGTTTGTACCCTCGTTACCATACATTGTGCTCAGCTCATTAGGACTAGCACCTACAAGCTCACTGCTTTATGATTGCAGAATAGCCCCCCCCTAAAACTGGCAACTTTTATTCTTTCTTAGTGTTGGGAGGTTGTCGATGATTTTCGGAATTGTTAATTTTATTGCATAATGTATCGATAACAAAAGGAGATTTTTCGATCTATCGTTTTACCTCTATTACTCATTTTCTTTTATTTTTCTTTTATTATTATTATTGCTTATTTGTTGTTTAGAAATCTGATTTTTTAAGAATCAAAATTTGTTTTATGTCGAAAGAGGATTTGTGAACTTTATTTTGACTAAATTTGATGCTAAATTTGAATTTTGATTTTGAGGCCACCGAGAAAATAACTAGACATGGAACGAGTAGTGACTGATTCGCCGAGTACTCGGCCGAATACTCGGCTTTAAAAAAAACGCGGGCAGCCGTTATTTGAAAGTGTATTATTATTTCACTGTATTATTTTATTATCTATTTGAACTAATATAATAAATGCTTAATCAGAATTATCAGTTGGTTTCACTTTTTTTCTTTTTTGCATCACAATCTTCCTCTCTTAAATTTTAAATATTAGAAATAATAATTTCTATTGTAGATTCTTATGTTCGTTTTCAATTATTCTGCTGTTTCACATGTTCCTGATGTTTTAATGTATCTAATATAACAATAATGATAAAAACTGGCTTTTTGTCTTTATTTTTCCTTGCAATATAATTAAGGCCGAGTACCCGGTACTCGGCCGTTAATACTCGGTGCTCGGCCGAACCCTAAAAAAGGCCGAATCGCCGAGTACCGAATCCAAACCGAGTACTCGTCCCATGTCTAAAAATAACCCTATTTTTCAGACAATCCTTAGTTTTAATTCAACCCTAAAATGCTCTTGTTTTTACCATCGATAACTCGACATTTCTGACAACACTAGGCTCTCAATTGAGTCATTAGTACAACACCCTTACAGCTCTTGTTGTTACCAAGCAATTTCCTTGTAAAAAATGGTAATAAATAAAATATAATGACGTTATCTAAAGAATTCCTTTTAGGCCACCAATATAAGCGCGAGCAGTAACTTTACGAACCTGAAATTGTAATGTTTTATATCTTTGCCCTAGACTACAACGTAGGTTCTGTGGAAGAGACCCTGACTTCCGATCTTAATGTCGTATCGGTGCTTTTCAAATCGGTGCTCTTAGTGGAAGGCTTTGTGGATACGTATCCTGGTGGTAAGCCAATTGGTGTCATCATCATCAGCAGCCTATAGACTTCCACTGCTGGACGAGGCCTACCCCCATTGAATTCAATGGGGGGATTTGCCACAATCACCACGCTTGGCAGGCAGATTGATGATAGCAGTATTGTGTTGTGGTCGCTCACCTAGCAGGGTGGCTAAGAAAGAACCATTGGCACGACAGGGAAGAAGTCAGCACTAAGGTACCTAGTACCTACTTATAAAATTATTTACTCTTACTTATAGCCAGATTACGTCCTCTTTTTTTGAGATTATTACCAAATACACCACTATTGGCAACGATCTTATATTAGAGATCGTTGACTATTGGAAAAATAAAAAAATAATGGGGATTTTATGACTGAAAAAAAAAATAACTAATAAAATATTAATTTTAAATTGTGTTTTTTTTTCGGGGAATTGAATCATTCCTAAAAAATCCACCAGCAGTAGTTTAGGAATATAAATCCCCACTGCCTTGCCCAGAGATCGCGCAGTGGGGTTTATTTTGGAAGAATTTTTTGAATTTTCCAAAGTACCCCAAGCATCAAGCACTGTTTGCGTTAGCTGGTGGGCTTTTTGGAATGTTCCTAGTATTGGAAGTCCGATAAAAGTAGACTGACCCCATTCATAGTATGGTCAGATAAGAAACTTGTGTTTTAAAAAGTTTTTATTAGCATAGATTACTAATTTCATGTCTCTAGGACCCAGCGGTTTGGGTTGTGCATTGATATATCAGTCAGTCAGTCAGTCAGGACATTGAATTTTATATATACAGATTTCTTATAATTAAGTATACAGGCTGTTTTTTTTAAATGGGACAGTATGGGGATATCCGAATCCATAAGAGATACGGGAAAACTGTCTTTGGAACCATTTGCTCATTTTGTTCGAAAATGATTTTGGCATAGTTATTTTTTTGGTCAAGCGTGAGTTCTCCATAAAAATTAGTACTTTTGATCAAAATTTTTTTTATGCGTATCGACTCAATTTCATGTAAGGATTGTTTCATTGTATCGGAAGAAAAAAATCTGAGCAGCAGAAGTTAGTCAAATTTTATAAAATGTTTTCTCAAATTTTATAATCAAAACTACTCATTTTATGGAGAACTCACGCTTGACCAAAAAAATAACTATGCCAAAATCATTTTCATACAAAATGAACAAATAGTTTTAAAGACAGTTTTCCCGTATCTCTTATGGATTCGGATATCCCCATACTGTCCCATTAAAAAAAACACCCTGTATACCTAATCCATATAATATAGCAAAATTAAAAACAAATTAAACCATGATTAAAGCTGTCTACGCACTTGAGACAAAAGTCTAATTAAAGTTACATTATCACTGTAATTACTAATTAGAATAATCCAGCTCCTCTCAAAGTGGCATCTCAAATAAGACTTCAGGTAATACCTAGATTTCAGCCGACATTCTTTAATTATTCACATAGCACATTCGTTCTTCCCACCTACATTATAATTGGGACCTAAGATATTAGCAACAGGACCATAATATAGCACTAATGAACTATCAACTAAAAAAAGTTATACTTACTACTTACTAAGCAAGCAGACAAGCATACGGAACCACCATGGAAAGCAGTTACCGTAGAACGCCTGCAACCCAAGAGGCATCACACGCGCGCTGCCAACCCTGAGACATAAAGATTTAAGAAGAAGGCATAGCTTTAGATAGCTTAACGGTTTATTTTGTGTGTTTTATTTAATTTTGTATATATAAGTAGGTATTAATTTTATTATTCTTTAAGTAAATGAAGGTTTATTTTTAAATTAAATTATGCAATATCAATAATCGTATCAAAAACTCGGAACTTTTGACAGAAGAACTTACGTAACTGAAAAATCTTCATGCAGTATTTTCGCGTCCAGAAGCTCAATTAGTTCAGTATACAACTCAGGCAGAAGTTATTTAGGTCACATTAATTAGGTTCCTAGACAGAAATGGTAGAATATACCTACCTAATACCTAGATAGGAACAATAAATTTTTAAGAACTTCGGCTTTGGATCTCTTGCGAAGAAATGAGAAGTTGGTAAGTATCTTACTGCCATTCATCGGAAGTTAGTTTTTATTCCCAATTTATGGAGGATTATTTTAGTTTATAAAACGATTCAAAACGATCCTTGTGATTTCAATGAATGAAATACTTCTGATAAAATCTGTAGTTAAAACTATTATATCAAAAACTCAATAATTTTCGACATCCATGGTTTTTCAAAATCCGTAGAAATATGTTTTATGGAAGACCATAAAACAAAACAATTTCAAGAGAAATGAGTGCTTCTTATCTTAAGTCAATGACGCTCAACCCATTTAGGTATTTAATAAATCAATAAATAATATATAAATGCTGGAAATTTCACACAACATTATTTAGGCCCAAGCTAAGCAGAGCTTGTGTTATGGGACTAGATAATTGATATAGGTACTTAATACAATACATTACATTGATAGATATTTTTTATGATACATAAAATACCCAGAACACCCAGAACAAATATCTGCAGAACGTACAAACATTTGTTCCAAGGCGGGAATCGAACCCGCAACCTCCTGCGTCGCAGGCGAACCTTCGCCCGCCGCGCCACAGAGGTCGTCAAATATCTTGTCATATTCAATTCAAACAGATAAATTATAATTCTATAACTCATAATTCATTGACGTCACAGGCACAGCCCGCTTTACGTGACTTGTCCAGCCACAGAGCAAGAAAAGCTTTTGCTTTGCATAGAGGTGACAATCTGAATTTCATCATCATAATTATCATCAGCCTGTAGAAGCCCGCTGCTGGATATAGGCCTCCCCTTTAGAATGCCATGATGAACTGTCTTGAGTCGACTCCATCCACTAACTTCCTGCGACGTTTATAATGTCTTTAGTCCATCGAGTGGAGAGCCTTCCTATACCTCGTCGTCCGGTTTGTGGTCCCCACTCGAGAACCTTTATTCCCCAACGGTTGACAGTTGCCGCCGTGCCACGGAGGTCGTCAGATGTTATTCAGATTAATGAATGTCTCAATATTCTTTGGCACGTAAACGCTTGTCTCTCTAGTTAAAGAATGCTGTTTGGCCTAGCCAAACAGCATTCGCTTCGAAGCGATTCCATTTCTACAGTCGTAATACAATACAAAAGACCACGTGACATATCGATAGCTAACGTCAATCTCATGCGTTTTGCACTTTTCTACTGGCGTCATCGCTATTAGAATGTTACTTTGTCTACGGCCTTAGTTTTTCCGCGCCCTACGGTAACCGCCCAAAGGAATTTCGTTAATATCACGATCTGCCCACGGACTGACAAGCGGACATAGGGATTTTTAACATTTTTATGCGGAACACCTCCCCCTCAAATTACGCTTCTATATCTGCTGGATTGAATCTCCTGTTTTTAAGGAGAAATGTGGTAATAAAAGCGACGTATCATCATTTGCATTGAACGCGCTTAGTTTTGGCTTTATGGCAAAATATAACTCGAGTAGTGTAGACTAATCTATTAGCATAAAAGCAATAAAATGAAAGCAACTACACGTCACATTTAGGAATTAAATGGAATAAACCAGACGAAATACACGGAGTTAAGAGTCTTTCGTCATAGGGTAATTTCGTCATCAAAAAATTTACGGTATTTAATAGGGATGGGCCGAACATGGGTTTCACCGAATATGAACATTCGGCCGAATGTTCGGTAAAACTTTTACCGCGGCCGAAAGGCTTCATCCTTAGCATTGAGCAACCACATAAAATTGAAGCACGAAATTACTGAATTACCTACCTCATAAAAATAACACATTTAACCATTCAACTCATGATAAATCATACACGGCTCAAGTAAAAACTTTAAGTAGCACTTTGCCGAACTTTCAGTGATATAGCCGAATATTCGGCCGAATCCGAATATTCGGTAAACCTGCCGAATATGCCGAATACCGAATATAAAACGAATATTCGCCCCATCCCTAGTATTTAAATTCGTCGTAAGTCAAATAAATTCAATATTTTAAGGTTACCTAAACTCGACATAGATTTATTTTACAGTCAGCTCTTAAAGTCTAGTAGGTATTTATGATTATTTAGACCATGCCACGGACATCAATTACGAATGAAAAATCTCGAATTAAAATCCATGAATGAGAACCTCGAATGACAAATCTCGAATGAAAAATTTCGAATAAAAATCCTCGAATAAGAAACTAAACAAATATTAGTTCTGTGTCTGTGTGTTGTAAAGTGGTACTCGTAGTTACAGATACCTAGCACGGCACATGGGAATCCTAGTGTGGGATCAAGGGCAATGTATCTCCCCCTTAAAATACAATGGGGGGAATTAGCATTATCACCACGCTTGGCAGGCGGATTGGTGATCGCATGTATTCATGTTGAGTACTCAGGTGGATGCTGACATCCCCTGGCGTATGTAATCCCTTAGTCGGTTACGACATCCACAGAAGACGGAGGGAGTCTATTCCTAGGCTGGACACACCAAGGCACTGGAGTGTGACTTTTCGGTATGTGTAAATGAGAATCAAACCTACAATCCTTCTTTTATTAACACCTGACCCTTGAAAAACGACTACAGATATTTAAAAACGAATATAGCCAGTGAATTAGCAGACTCAGACGGGCCACTTTTATATTTCCATTTGAAAATCTATTGTATGTAACGTTTCCTGGCCAGACGATTTCAATTACTTCTTTCTGTTGGTGCTGGGAGGGTGTGGAGAAGGCTTTTACAAATTAAATTGAAACTATCTAAACTATGGCCTTGTCGCTCTCAGCTATAAGGCCGCTCACTGTACTGCTAATTTAAAAAATCCTATTTTGTATTCCAGAGGCCCAATTCTCTAATTTTAAAAACGTTCCAATCACAATATAAGCTCGTGTCGTCGCGCGTTGTGGCGAAGATTAAGTAATAGTTACTTCGTGGTGCGACTGACAAGAGATTATATTGTGATTGGAACGTTTTTAAAAAGAGAGAATTGGGCACTTTATTGCACAAGTGTTAATCTATCTATCTAATTATATCTTCTTCACCAGCCGTTGGACGTACACCGTTGGACGAGGCCACCCTCATAGTATACAATGGCGGGGTTTTGCCATAATCACCACGCTTGGCAGGTGGATTGGTGATTGCAGTAATGGTTTTGAGTATTCAGGTGAATACTGCTGCCCATCACCTGGTGTAACTCATCATAACCATCGTCAGCCCTCAGACGTTCACTGCTGGACGAGGCCTCCTCCATTGAATACAATAGAGGGATTTGCCATAATCACTTCGCTTGACAGGAGTCGTCTGGCTGCCAAAGTGATCCCCATTGTTGCGTTCGCCACCCATTTCCTACTGTAATTGGAGGGCTGGTGGGAAAAACTTCTATAAGAGAGGCAAATATAAAAAATATCCTTATTTTTAACTGACTTCAAAAAAAGGAGGTTCTCAATTCAACTGTATGTTTTTGTATACATGTTACGCGATTACTCCATCAATGAGGGCTATTAAACTTCGATTAAAAAAAAAAAGTAGTTCAAATTGTTTCGATAGATGGCGCTGACTCAACTGTAAATGCCAAGATTGTTAAATGTATTGTCTGTGGTGTACGCGTACTAAGCTATTATCTAACTAGTCTGTGGCTATTAGTCATGATATTCTGTTTGTGTCTGCTTCTTGAGTGTGCGCTAGTAATTTCGTGATGTTTTTAGAAGTGAGCAAAAATAAATACCACGAAACGAAAATATATCTACGTTGTTGATGTTGACATTTAACTTTATTTTGACACTTGACATTTACGTAACAGAGCAGCGCCATCTATTTTCAACGCTGAAATCATGATATGAAACGGCCGTGAAAATCCCTCATTATGCATTGATTTTGATGATTCTTTATTTGTTTGGTAGGTTATACTTCAGAGGTGATCCAATATAAATTTTATCGACATTGATTCAGCACTTTTTGAACATTTTGGTTTTTTGTGATAGCGTTAGATAGCGTTTATTCAAATTGAGATTAGACATAATTTATATGTATGAATTATACCGCAGATACTTTTTAGAATAAGTTTGTACATATTCTTGGCTTGAAATCGGTTTAAATTATTTTTCAAAAATTTACTTTATCTCTTAGGCATTCATTTGTTTGTTTGGTTGCAGGTAAGTATCTTCCGTACATAACTGCTGATACCATCCAACTCCAACTCGTATATACTCGTAGCTTATAGCTTTGTTATTCTTTAGCTATTTAAACTGTTACTAAATATTATTAGTATGAAATATATCACTGTTTGTTTGAGTTTTTTAAGTTAATAATAATAATAATAATAATAAATGCTGGACATTTCACACAACATTATCTAGCCCCAAGCTAAGCAGAGCTTGTGTTATGGGTACTAGATAACTGATATACATTAATACAATACATTACATAGATAGATATTTTTTATTATACATAGAAAATACCCAGAACACTCTGAACAAATATCTGCAGATCGTACAAATATTTGTTCTGAGGCGGGAATCGAACCCGCGACCAATTGAGTTATTCTTAAACATTATTCTTTCAGTTTAACCGTTCGAATGAGTTGTAAAACAATGTTCTCAACTATAACCGCAATAATTTGTATCAATCCATGTGGATCATTAATTGGCTTTTCCGATGCCTTTTTTTGTTAGCATAGATTGTTTTTGAATTAAGCTTCTTAAATAAATAAATAAATATTATGACAAAAATATTCATTTATATTATAAGTTATAATAGCACATTTAACAATATAAAATTTATTGACAATGCTTTTAAAAAGTCCGTCTCCACAATATAAGATGGAGAGCGCGGTATCTGAGAGCTACATTAATGATACATTGAGAATTAAAATGTTTCCAATTTGAATACCTTTCTTGAATTTTAATATAGTTTTTTTTCTTTTGTTATTTTCGTATTGGCTGTGTCAATATAGAGGAACCATGGAAGAGCAAATGAAAGATTCTGCGCATGGATAGATTTGAGTTTGAATTTAACTAACATAGCTTTATAAGAATTAGCTAACATAACACCCAACAGTTACGTACAAGTCCTTATCCCACACAAGGATTTCCTATGTCGTGGGTATCAGGAACTACGAGTACCATGGTACCACAACACCCAGACCAAGAACAAATATATGCAGATAATGCAAACTTTTGTCCCGTAGCGGGATTCGGACCCGCACCACTTGCTTCTCAGCACTCGCCCGCCTTTCTGGGGAACCTTGTGTGGGATCAGGACTTGTACGTGACTGTTATGCGTTATGTATTTTGAAACATTATTCTTTCAGTTAACCGTTCGAATGAGTTGTAAAACAAAGTTCTCAACTATCTGTTGATGGCTCCAACGGTACGTGAGAGGGATGTTAATATACTTGTGCGTTGTGACGTCAAACTTCCAACCTTCCTTTTTCCTTATTCGCCGACCGTCTACCTACACGAACCTAGCTGCTTTTCACATTGAAAATAAAAAAACAGACAAGTGCGAGTGAAACTCGCGTCTTGAGGGTTCCGATTTGTAATTTATTTCGAAATCATCAAAGCTCTTTTCAAGTTTCAGACAGTTTTTTCAACAAACTTCACCATCCCGTTATCGGGGTCAAATAGTAAAAATTCCAAAATTTTAGACTTTTTTCTTTATTTGTGCCACAAAACTACCTAGGATTCTAAGTTTCAGAATTACGAAGTTACGGAAGCAGAGATTTTCGCAATTTTCATACAAAAATTAGACATTCATTGTCATAACATCTTTTAAATGCTGCTTTTTAATGCATCGATTTAGAAGCTTGATTGATATGTATACGGCCTTTACATTTCTTAAAAATTTCAAGCTGATCCCTTTAGCTGTTCCTGAGAAAAAATGCTCAAGATCACGCAACAGGCTATGGAGCGAACAAGAGAACTATGCTGGGAGTTTTACTACGTGATAAATTCAGATTTACAAGAATGAAGGTCATCGACATAGCTCTCAGAATTAGCAAGTTGAAATGGCCAGACCAACTTGCAGACCCGGGGCAAAAATTGGTCGATGCAGAGGACGGTCTTTCAGTCGATTGACCGATGGCATCGTAACAGTCGCAGAAAGATGGGAGGATGGAGACGGCTCAAGACAGTTCAGTTATTCATTAGGGGAGGCCCATGTCCATCAATAGTGGACTATAAACAGCATATGATAATGAGAAGACGTGACTTAATTAAAAATAAAATAATTAACTATTGCTGAAAACTTTTCAACAGATCTTCAACTCTCTAAATTGCTATATTTTTAACGTTTGCTGCCAAAATGCGTTTTGTTTTTAAGATTGGCAACTGTAGCCGGGTCTGCTGCACCATGCTGTTTTGGTGTTTTACGAACATATAACATGTTATGATAACATGTTTTGTTAGAAAATATGGCGCAGCAAACCCGGCTTTAGGTATACCAGTTTGGTGAGATGCTCTTTGTGTGGTAGTTCCCCGTAGACTCTTAGATAAGGTAGATTTTAACCCATCCTGTGCACTCTATACGAAGATGGCTATGACCTCTCTAACTGACAATTATTAGTAAAAACAACAAATTCTTAAAAGAGAGGCATACGAAAAAATCACAAACAATTTTTCCGCTCCAGAAATATTTTTGTAAAAACGTTTGGAACTGCGGTTTTCCCCATAACGAAATAAATTGATTGCTGCTTCCTTCGGTTGAGTGGAGGAAATTACATTAGGACCGCCTTTGTTGATGCTATTTACCTATCGAACGGAGAGTCTTCTGATTTTTTATTAAGTTTATGAGTCTCGCTTACGGTAATATAAATCAAAATCTTGTTGAATACCAACGCTACAGTTCACTACAATAATTTGCTGAACACGTTAAGTTATGTATTATCATTATCATCAGTCAATAGAAGTCCACCGCTGGACATAGTCCTCCCCCATAGGATGCCACGACGAACGATCTTAAGCCGCCTCCATTCACCATAACACATAACATACCTACATAACATACACCAAACAGTCACATACGTAGTTTTGATCTCACACTAGGATTCCCTGTGTCGTGGGTATCAGGAAATACGAGTACCATGACATTTGTCCCGCAGCGGGAATTGAACCCGCAACCTCTTGCTTCTCAGCTGGCTACTCGCCCACCGAGCCACAGAAGTCGTCCTTTAAAGTATCATTTAGACATAGAATGTGTTATGAATGTCCTTAGGATGCATTCCTTTACTGCGTTGGTCGTCCAGTTTGTGGTCGCCACTCGAGAACCTTTATTTCCAAACGGTTGTCGGTTCTGCGGGCTTTATGGCGTGTGCATTGCCACTTCAAAGGTGGCTGTAAAGTTGCAAAGCCTACATGTTGAATACCAGCCATTATTAAACTAAAGTGCCACACCCACACGAGCCAACAAAATATTGACAAAGCGAAGCAAAAACACGGGCTCCAATTAATCCGTCGAAGAGTGATACTCTGTGATGAGTTTTGATGAAAAAACGCGCAAATATATTTAATTAAAAAGTGTATTTATAAAAAAGAAGTGCTTTGGGGAGACTTCATAGCAATAAAGGTATTGAGTATTAAGTCCCTTTTCCCAGCTGTGGGACTGTAATACTAGCAAAAAGGTAGTACATTATATTTTTAACCGACTTCCCAAAAAGGAGGAGGTTCTCAATTCGGTTGTATTTTTTTTTTTTTTTTTTTTTTTTTAATGTTTGTTACCGCATATCTCCGGCGTTTATGAACCGATTTGGAAAATTCTTTTTTTATTTGAATAGATATACTTCCAGATTGGTCCCATTTTTTTCAGAATCCAGTTCTGATGATGGGATCCATGAGGAATTGAGGGAACTCCTCAAATATTGTAGGCATACATATTATAGCGATTTTGATATTTTCAGCAAGACACCAAGCATTTGCATTCAGAAAGTATCATAATCCTTTCACCACTATGGTTCTTTCATAAAAAAAAATTCATCCAAAATTATTTAGTCGAATACAATGGCGGAAGTCGGTTTTTTAAATGAAAAGTTATAAAATACGAATTCACTGGACTAATCAGCGAGCTTGGTATATATTTACACTTAATTTTATTTATTTGTGTGCCGTGGTATGTCCAAAAATGTAAATATAGCTATTGCCTAGTTCATAACTAACTTATACCTGTATTTGAATTAATTTAGGAAACTTTTTTTTTTTTTAGTTTTGCTTTGTAGGTACACCGCAGTTCATTATAGCGTTGCTCATTTCGTTCCATCCAAAGGTTGCCTGGAAGAGATCGCTTTCAGCGATAAGGCCGCCCGTTGTTTTGCCTTTCTATGTAAAATTACTTATTTATTGTTTCTGTGTGGTGATCAATAAAGTGTTAATCTATCTAATCTAATCTATATGTCCGGCCTAAGAATATACCCCTTCTTCTCCTCCCGTGGATGTCGTAAAGCCGACTACATCAGGGGATGGGTATAGCAGTATCCATCTGAGTACTTAACATTCATACTGTGATCACCAATCCGCCTGCCAAGCGTGGTAATTATGGCAAATCCCCCTATTGTATTCAAACTGGTGATGATGATGATATTAATGATGATGATATTTACGATTACTATAAGGTTGGATCAAATACAAAGGATGGAAGGAATTGGGGAAGACCTTGGAAGGTTTCTGAACAAACTCTTATTCAAACCGTGGAAGTAGAGTTTGGCGGGACACTTGTCTAGGCCGATGGGAGATGGTAAAAGCGATCACAGAATGGTGGCCAAAGAACGCTCAGTGCCCAAGAGGTAGACCGCAAGGGTCTGCCTCTCATGGTTGAATGGCATAGTCATCGTAGCCAGAAAACAGTGGATGAGACTCGCAAGAGACCATGAAGGGAATTCTCGTAATTATATGACATTCAATTCACAATTTAATCTCATCTCGATCACCTTTAGATTAATCATCAACTTTTCTGTCGCTCTGAAAGGCGTTTGTTAGAGCGAGAAAGATAACATATATGCATGCGAAGAATAAGTTGACTGACTTCGAAATTAGATTGAGAATACAATGTTCAATAATTACAAGAATCGAGGCTCAAGGCTCGTCCTGAGATAAATCTCATATGACACCTTTACAAAGTTATGCTTTTCATGCGAGATATGACGTCATCATAAGATTTTTCTGAGAATCGCCCCGAGGCATACCCAACAGTACCTATACGTGCAGATGGGATAGATGATGATGATGATTATTCTGATATTGAAGCACTATTTTTGTCAAAGTCACAATTAACATCTTTATTAGTCAACTGAATTTGAATCCAAAAATACCCAATTAAAATGACTAAGCTTTGTTCAAACCGCGCGAATCGAACGCGTGAAAAGTGCCCGCCCGGGCCATTGTATCCAGTTGTTTGCGGATTCATCCGGATAACAATGGTACCGATACCCGGCCACAATAAAAACATGCAACAGAAGGCCAGCTTTTCAGTAAGGAATTTCCATAATCAGACCCTAGACCAAAATAGCATACTGCACATGTCAAAACATCATCATCACTAGCCAGTTTACGTCCACTACTGGACGAAGCCTCCCCCATTGGATACAATGGGGATTTGCCATAATCACCACGCTTCGAGGTGGATTGGTGATCGCAGTTTGGTGTTAAGTACTCAGATGGTTGCTGCTGCCTATCCCTTGGTGTAATCCCTTAGTAGCCTTTTACGACATCCACAGGAAGAGTTGGAGGAGTCCTATTCTTAGGCCGAGACTACCACGGGTCATGCCATGCATTTATACCTATGGTTTTTTTTATACTACTTGGCAAGCAAACAAGCATACACCCACCTGATGGAAAGCAGTCACCGTAGCCTATGGACGCCTGCAACACCAAAGGCATCACACGTGCGCTGTCGACCCTGAGACATAAAGATAAAAAGTCTTATGTGTCTGTTATTTCACCGGCACCCGTACACTTCAAACCGAAACACAGCAATGTGAACACTACTGCTTGGCAAGTTTGGCGACAGAAATAGGTACGGTGGTAAAGATAAAAGATAAAGATAAAGATAATTTATTTGTTTTGAATATGGTAATTTTACATAGATGGTCATAATTCACACGTCCAACATACTCAGTCATACATATGACTTACAAATAAGTACGTAGTACTTCCTCGGACGAACTCTTTCACAAGAAGTTCTACTACTAACAAAATATGTATGGTGGTGGTTAAATGGTCCATATTATAATTCTGTATTAGTATAGTAGCTAGTTTACTGTATGTTCTGTACATGGTGCCAATACCCGGGCTTTGTTTTCACTTATCCGGGCCGAGTGATGCTCGTTACTCACATACTGCGTGTTTGCTTTACCTATTGTTAAGAAATGGAGGTAAGCCTTTTGTTTTGACTGTAATTTTACGGAACTGCTTATGGTGCGCTTGGCCTGTGATTGTGTAGAATTAATTCTATAGAAGCCTGATTCGTGATATGATTTTAGATTTATTGATAAAGATTCGGAGATATACCACGGAAGCAAGTCATCATCATCATCACCAGCCTGTTTGCGTTCACTGCTGGACGAGGCCATGTTGTATTCACCACGCTTGGCAGGCAGATTGGTAATCGCAGTTGGTGATAAGTACCTACTCAGATGGATGCTGCTGCCCACAAAAAAACAAAAAAGTACAAAATGGTGACAACTATTTTCAATTCTGACAGCAGAATCGAGTTCAGTGATCATCACAATGGACTCTTCAAAACTGAAAAAAAATGTTCTCCTATACTGTTTAAATATTAAATTTCTGCGCGTTTTCATGTTGGCACTTTTTTCTCCCAACGTCGCCCAGTGAGGCCAGACAGGTGGGGGACGCTGGGAGTAAACGTTCCCCTGGTGTAATCCCTTGGTAAGGCTTTTACTACATGGAGGAGGAGAGGTCTTTTCTTAGGCCGGATACACGACGTCAACACGGCAGAAAGAAGTAGTATCTGGTAATTTCTAAAGTTACCATCATCATCATAAAGACTATAGAAGGCCACTGCTAGACATATGATAGGCCTCCCCCATAGAATGGTCCTTTGCAACCTCCATCCACCGACTCCCTGCTAAGTACTAAACACCAGCACTGCGAACACCAACCACTGCCAAGCGTGGTGATTATGGCAAATCCCCCCATCGCATTCTATCAGGGAGACTTCGACCAGCAGAGGACGTCTATAGTGGCTGATGGTGATGATGATGACACTTCCCTCTTGATTTAATAAGCATTAAGTAGTCATGTGAAGCGCACGGTTCTATCACCATTGCTCACAAAGAACTTTCCACGCTACTACCACATTACTAAACTAAAGCCATTTTTAACCGACTTCCCAAAAAAGGAAGAGGTTCTCAATACGGTAGTATTTTTTTTTTTTTTTTTGTATGTTTGTTACCGCATATCTCTGGCGTTTATGAGCCGATTTGAAAAATTCTTTTTTATTTGAATAGATATACTTCCAGATTGGTCCCAGAATGCAGTTCTGATGATGGGATCCATGCGGAATTGAGGGAACTCCTCAAATATGGTAGGCATACATATGGCGATTTTGATATTTTCAGCAACAAACCAAGCATTTGCATTCAAAAAGTATCATAATCCTTTCACCACTATGGTTCTTTCATCATTTTTTTTCATCCAAATATTTAGTCGAATACAATGGCGGAAGTCGATTTTTTAAATGAAAAGTTATATATTGACACCTCATATTACCTGATTGTAATATTGTACAAATACTTTCTATCTACCCGCCAACCAAATTTCACGAAGATCGGATAAAATGTTCAAAGTTATCCTCAAACTAACTCGTTCAATGATCAGCAGTTCGATTCTTGTTTGTGCAATCTGTCAAAAAAGCTTTTCCCCAACGCAAAAACATATCCAACGATATCTTTGTGCATTAATCTGCAGAATAATTTCCCTCAAAGCCTTGATGGACCCATTACAGCCCTCTTGTAATTACAGGCAAACGACATAAAGTCCCAGACGAGATACTATATCGGAATGATACTATACAAAGCCTTCTGCACTCTGCGTTATTGCTGTATACAGGGTGTGTGTTTGAGCGCAAAACTGTATTTTCCCAAAGCAAACAATAAAACGAATTAAAAACGAATACTTAAACGAATTTAACTTTGTGAAAACATATTTGACATCTCTTCTTTCGAAAAGAAGATATAATGGAAAAAAATGATTACACTTCAGCCAGTAATAAATCCTCGGCTCGTCTTTTATATACGGGACTTGTCGTAGACTCTTCAAATTTTTTTTATGCAAAGTATCATTATTTTGAGTAATCTCACGAAGTTTCAGATCTAGGAAATAATTTTAATTTTTGTACGTAAAAAATCATGAGACCACAAGAAAAACTTCTTATCACAGGCCATACTATAGACAGGCCCTCGGTAGGTTGTTAGTTTTTTTTTTAAACTATGGTGTAGTATTTGTACACAAGAAAACTTCTAATCACAGGCCATATTACAGAAAAATTACTAAAACATAACCTCAAAATAAGATTTTAAAAAAATTATTAAAAAAAAACTATGCATTTCCTAAACTTCCCCCATGCGGGGGAGGGATTTCCTCCCCCTCCTCCACCCCTCCCCACCCTCAAATTTACATATATATAAGTACCCTTATATAAAAGTCCGACCTAAGATTTATAGACCCCTCCATCTTCTCCCGTGGAAATCGTAAAAGATGACTAAGGGATTACTCCAGGAGGTGGGCAGCATCCACCTGAGTATTCAACACGAATACTAAGTACACGAATACACTTGGATTGGTAATCGCATTATTGGTGTCGAGTACTCAGATGGATTCTGCCTCCTATCTCCTGGTGTAATCCCTGAGTCTGCTTTTACGAAATCCACATGAGAAGAAGGAGAGGAAAGTTATTAATCCGGAAATGCCAGGGCACATTATGTCACGTGACTTCAATTTAAAAAACATGCTATAAATATAAGTTACTGTATAATATACATAAGACATACTGGTATCGAATCTGTGCAGTATTACCTAAATTTATAGTGCGCTAAAAGTGTCGCTCTTTCTAATAGACTGAAATGAAAGGGACCGCGATAATATTAGGGCAGTTTAAATTTAAAGAATGATGCACAGAATCAATATCAAATCAAATTATTTATATCTCTTTTGTACAAATGTTTAAAGTTGCCCTATTCGCCAAACTTAATTTATAAAAACCTTTTGTTTTGGCAATTAGTGCCAGTCCTTAGGTATTCATTATAATTGTAGAGATATTGGTATGAACTAAGTTATACATGCAATTAATTAAATAAATAAAATCATGTTAAACAAAAACATTAAATTGATCGCTTTAAGTTAAACTTTAATAAATACATTCAAAGGAATACAATAAATCATTAATCAAAAACTTTAAATGTATACATTTAAGTAAATTTGCATGCATTAATATAAAATCTATAGCCATTAATTACTTGATAATAATCGCTACCTATATAAAACCTATTTATATTAAAGGAAACGTTTAAACGTTTTCAACAAATTTTAGAGCAACCTGTATCTATCGAAACGCACCCTGTCTATCAGGGTATGCAATGCATGCCTTGTGGCTTTGTTGTGCTTTAAAAAAGGCAACGTGGCAACAATAGGTACAGGTAGTCTCAGACAGCGGTATTATGAACACTAGCTGTTTATTTGTCCAGTACCTATTGTAAATGGGAAGTTATTGAACGAGCAAAGCGAGTTCTCTGAGTCAAGTTGGAAGAATCTGCGTTTGTATGTATGTACGTATGTATGTTTGTACGATGAAAACTTCCAAACCGTTAATCCGATCTTCATAAAATTTGGTATGGGGGTAAATAGTATTGGTACAATTTGTAGGTAAGGTTATGAGCTATATCGGTCGGGGGGTTGATGAAATATTGGGGCCCAAGAGGGGGTAAAAAAAATAAAAGTGGGATAGTCAGATCAAATAGGGTGTCTAATGAAAGCGCTTTAGGTGGACATTTCATAACTGTTTTGAATAAGTATTTAGACTAAGTAGTTTTTGAGATATTAGGGAAAATAAAATACGTAAAAATCCAAAATTCTAGGGTACTTCTAGCAATCCCACAATGCTGAAGTTTGGTATACTTGTGGCTTTTGTATCACAACTACAGGGAAAAGTCTGAAATTGAAGAATTTAGAGACATGTACCCTATAAAACTATAACCAATATAACATCCGTCGTTGACCTCCCATTTCTAGGAATTTGAATGAAGTTGGAGTTCTATGATTTCATTAAAAGGACGTTACCAATTAATTCGTCGGGTACTTGATATACTAACAGGTATATAGTATGAACGCCCCGTTCGATGATGTGTAGGAAATTACCCCGAGGTGAAAATTTTGAATGGTTCCCTCTACGTAGCGTAACACCCCTTATATCTCAGTAAATGTTTTTACAAATCGGTCAACTACAAAATTTCTCTCACGGTAGAGAAATTGACTCGGAAGTTTTAGATTTCTGATGGATCATCCATACAAACAGTCTTACATAGCCGTTGAATACATAATAACCCCTTCTTCCCCACTTAAGTAGTCAGGCTGATAAAGGTGTCATCGCGAGGTCTCAGTTCGGGGTGAACCACTAGAATATTATTAGAACGGATTTGTTTGTTAAGTTTTTTTTTTTTCATAAATTCCAGTCCACCCCAAGGTTGTCTGGAAGAGATCGCCCTCAGCGTTAAGACCGACCATTGTACTTACTTATAATATTATGATTATTTTGAATGAGGTGTGTAATAAAGTGTTTTCTATCTATAATATATCTATGTCCAGCAATGGACTTCTACAGTGATGATGATGAAACACTTAGTAAGAATTTCCCATTAACGATTATGTACCATAGGTGGCAAGTGGCACCCCTAAATACACTCGAGAGCAATGAATCCGGGTCACTTAAAGAATCCTAAAAATCTCGGAAACTAAAAATGCTAGGTTAATGCAATAAATTGTATTTAATAGACAATGTAATACTCCTTAAATGAAGGTATTAAAACTTCTTAGTTATTGTAAAGTTATATCATAAAAAAATCAAATTTGAAAAAGGGCCACTTTCGAAGATGGAACTACGAAATTACAGCATTTGGTTTTGCTTTTGTTTGTAATCTGTCATTTATCATTGTTTGATTTCTGTTTTTTTGTTGTTTTTTTTCTGCGTAAACGCAGTAATGGAAGCACGAGGAGGCAATACGAAGTATTAAAATTCAAGAAAATCGTAATAAAGTTCAAAAATTTCATGTTTTCTATTTTTGTTTTAAGGAGAGATCAGCAGTTTTTTTTCTTTATGTAATTTTGTGTTAATAAAATGTATGGTGACTCATATTTTTTTTACCTTCATTTAAGGAGTATTACATTGTCTATTAAATACAATTTATTGCATTAATCTATCATTTTTAGTTTCCGAGATTTTTAACATTCTTTAAGTGACCCGGATTCATTGCTCTCGAGTGTATAAAATATAAAAAGGCCAGGCCCACTTGTTTCGCACTAGCGTTAATTAAAGAGCGTTAATAAAATTTTATTTTTATGTTTATAATGTAGTGTGCAATAAAGTGTTTTCTATCCATCTTGGTCTACACGACTTTTGTAGCTCGAAAAAACGCGTTTTCCCAGAGACGAAACCTAGCTACATCGATTTTTTACCATCGTTGCGAGCCGTTTTCGAGATCTGCGATTTTCCTTTTTTATAAATAAAGGAATATTTTTATATTAAATATGCATTTTCATTTCTAACTTTGCCTGTACTTTTGCTATTCGCTACGTGGTGGGAATAATTAGCTTATACATGAACATTGCTTAACAATAGATTTTTATTCGCGACGTAGTGGTACCGGACGTAACGGTACTATACCCTCAAAACATACATACAAATATTGCTCGTTTAATATTATAGGATTTAGTGCCATTAGTGTTATTATTGATAGGTTTATTTATATCCAAAATTCACCAAACAAAGCTTTTAGGTTTTCAAATGATATTATGACTACAAATTGAATATCAGTTTTCCTGTAAATACAGAAATACGTTGAATTTGTGATGCAAGTTGGAAATCCGTGTTTAGTCCGACGGCCGAGAGTGATCGACAGGTACATCCATTAGCACTCTGATATCGGAAACAATACGATATTACAATATTTTACGAGTCAAAAGTTTTATATTGTATTAGATTTTATTTGATTGATGGTCAGAATATATAGAATGATTTCGTTTGTACAACGGGTATGTGTTTTGGTGGAAACACCAGCAGGTTTTGACCCTAATGGAGGGTCTTCTTCAGGGTGAGTTCAATCCGCGCTACACTCTCTCCGCGCCCCTCCTCGCAAATTGTTATTTTGAGATCATTCATTTAAATGAAGAGTAAATAACTAATTCGGATAAAAAAAACTGTGAGGAGAGCGGTTCGCACTCACCCTGAAGAAGATCCTCTGTAGGAACCTCTGTATAGATATTTCCTATTCTCTTCACTTGTAGGTACTCTTTCCTATAGATACTTAATTTTGCTTATATTCATTGACCTTCGGTGGGATATTTAAATATAATAATAATAATAAAATGTATTTTATAACGAGTTTTAAAATAAATCAATGTCATAATAATAATAATAATGTTTTATTTCAGGCTACATGGGAAATGTTTAATAAAATTATAAGTAGGTACCTAAACAACAAGCCCATAGAATATATATACCTTATAGACTAACATATATATTTTACATTTTAAAACTAACACTTTACATGTTTTGGAGGATTTTAATGTTTTTTTTTTTGTTTTTTTTTAAATATGGATTCATTCCTTTCATAACAATATATTTTCAGTTAATGAGTGTAGTAACTCAGAATAATGATTAAAGCATACTAAGCTCTTAATTTGTACCGAAATCAAAATTGGAAAAGCTGAAGTGGTCCTGCCAGGAAGTATCACGCGGAGTGTGGGCAAAGTCTGAAGACGTCACTTGTCATGTCACTACGCTAGCGGGGTGCGGGTGTCGCGCCAAAACCGCTGCACAAGCATTCGTGACCCTCGATTAGGGTCGAAACCTGTTGGTGTTTCCACAAACATATCGGTCCACATCATCATCATCATCAGCCTATAGAAGTCCACTGCTGGACATAGGCCTCCCCCTTAGAATGCCACGACGAACGGTCTTGAGTCGTCTCCATCCACCGACTTCCGTTTATAATGTCTTTAGTACATCGAGTGGAGGGCCTTCTTCTACCGCGTCGTCCGGTTCGTGGTCACTCGAGAAATTTTATTCCCCAATGGTTATCAGTTCTTCGAGCTATATGACCTGCCCATTGCCACTTCAACTTGCTAATTCTGAGAGCTATGTCGGTGACTTTGGTTCTTCTACGGATTTCCTCATTTCGGATTCTATCACATAGTGAAACTCCTAGATAGCCTCCTAGATCCTCCTCTTCATAGCCTGCTGCGCGACTTTGACCTTGTCTATACGGCCAATAGTTAGCGCCCACGTCTCAGTGCCGTAAGTCATCACTTCACGCATGATTATAGACTTTCGTCTTGAGGCTCTGGCGGTATAGGCACTTACGTGAAATTTTCTTGTTTTACAAATTATTTATATATTTTTTTTTCTTTTTTTTATATGTATTTTATATTTTATTTTGTTATTAATTTATATTGCTGTGGTGTGTCCGGCTTAAGAATGAGATCCCTCTGTCTCCTCCTGTGGATGCTGACATAGGCCTCCCTCTTAGAACACCACGACGAACGGTCTTGTGCCGCCGCCATCCATCGACTTCCTGCGACGTTTATAATGTCTGTAAGTTTGCTGGTACTTAAGTGAAAATGTAAATATTTTTTTTAACAGCTTGACCATACAGGCAAAAATATCAAAATATCTTACTTATAATAAAATTCACTAAATTTTTCGAAACCCATTAGCAAAAACTTTTCGCCGGATGAAAAAAAAAGGCACAGTCAAACTTTTCATCCCATTTAGAATTCAAACAACGGATGTAAGAGAAACAAAATGGCGGCCTTCAGCGGGAATAAATTTTAAAACAAATTCCAACTTTGGCTGTCACCAAACAAGTGAGTGAAACAAAAGATTTACGGGTAAACTTGTGTTTAGAATTAGTTACCGCGCTTTAAAATAGTCGAGAGCTTTCGACGTTTCCGTTTTGCTTTTTAAATTAGTGCAATAGGTAACTGGGGTTTTTCTTTTGTATTCCAAAATAAAACGGGCAAGTGAATGAAGCTCGCGCCCAAAGTGTTCCGAATCGTATTTTTTTTTAAATCGACAGTTCCCTTTTAAAATTTCAGCCCCTTTTTCCATACACAGTTTACCATCTCATTTCAGGCCTTTTTGCAACAACGTTTTTTAAATACTGTGTGCTAAAAATTGTACAAGTGTTTTTTTTTTGTTAATTCTCTGAATGTTGTTGCTTATAAATCTAATCTAATCAGGGGTAAAAAAGTAGAAACTCCTCAATATTATGCTGTTTCCTTTATTTGTGTCCTAGCATTCCAAATTGTGAGGTCCCTGGAAGTTTTGAATTTTCATGATTTTCATACGGAATATCTTTGGTCCATTTTCATAAATGTTTTTCATAACTAGCTACGAAAAAGGCAATTTCCTTCACTGTTTCATAACTAGTTATTAAAATGGACCTTTTGTTCCCTTTTAATAACTTGAAATAAGACATTCTTTGCCATATCATTTTATTGCATTGTGTTAGATACTGGATTTTTTAGGGCACCATAAAGCTCATAGACCTTTTATTACCGTTACGTCCAATACCACTACGTAGCGAATAACAATTTATTGTTATGCTATATTAATGGGTAGGTATGCTAATTATTCCCACCACGTCGCGAATTGCAAAAGGATAGTCAAAGTTGACGACCTCTGTGACGCGGCGGCCGAAGGTTCGCCTGCGACGCAGGAGGTTGCGGGTTCGATTCCCGCCTCGGAACAAATATTCGTACGATCTGCAGATATTTGTTCAGGGTGTTCTGGGTATTTTTCTATGTATAATTAAAAAAAAAACTATCTATGTAATGTATTGTATTAAGTATATCAGTCATCTAGTACCCATAACACAAGCTCTGCTTAGCTTGGGGCTAGATAATGTTGTGTGAAATGTCCAGCATTTATTTATTTATTATTGAACGAGCGAAGCGAGTTCTCTGAGTCAAGTTGGAAGAATCGGCGTTTGTATGTATGTATGTATGTATGTATGTATGTATGTATGTATGTATGTATGTATGTATGTATGTATGTATGTATGTATGTATGTATGTATGTATGTATGTATGTATGTATGTTTGTCCGATGAAAACTTCCAAACCGTTAATCCGATCTTCATGAAATTAGGTATGGGGGTAGATAGTATTGGTACAATTTGTAGGTAAGGTTATGAGCTATATCGATCAGGGGGTTGCTGAGATATTGGGGTCCAAGAGGGGGTAAAAAAAATTAAAGTGAGACAGTCAGATCAAGTGGGGTGTCTAATGAAATTGCTTTGATTGGACATTTCAAAACTGTTTTCAATAAGTATTTAGCCTTAGTAGTTTTTGAGATATTAAGGAAAATAAAAAACGTAAAAATCTAAAATTCTAGGGTCCAGCAATCCCAAATGCTGAAATTTGGTATGCTTGTGGCTTTTGTGTCACAACTACAGGGAAAAGTCTGAAATTGAAAAATTTTGAAACTTGTACTCCATAAAACAAAAACCAATATAACATCCATTGTTGACCTCCCATTTCTAGGAATTTGAATGACGTTGGAGTTCTATGGTTTTCGTCAAAAGGACATTATCAATTAATTCGTCAGGTACTTGATATAGGTACTAACTGGTATGTAGTATTACGCCCCGTGGCTTAGCCCTATTCAAAGGTTATTTCGATGATGTGTAGGAAATTAGAGTAGTTACTGATAGATACTGTACTGGTAGACCTCGAGGTGAAAATTTTCAAAAATAATAATAGAAAATATGGAAGTTACTTAGGTAAGTAGTCGGGCTGACAAAAGTGTTATCGCGAGGTCTCAGTTCGGGGCGAACCACTAGTTATTATTTATTAAAGTTACAAATTAAAACACTTATCATATATATACAGGACCTCTGTGGCGCGACGGGCGAGAAGCCGCTGCGGGACAAATGTTTGTTTGATCTGCAAATATTTGTTCCGCGGCTGGGTGTTATGTTTATGTATGTTATGTTATTGTATGAATTCCTTATTACTAACCAATTGAAATTAGTATGTTAATGGTGTGTAATAAAGTACTTTCTAACTATCTAAAACAATCGGATATCTGACCCCTCAGCCGTTTCAATTTCAAAATCTATCGCCCGCTATCTAGAAATGGAATCGAGAACCATCGATATTATGTCATTGTGAGGAGACCACTCCCCGCCATCTTGCAAGCGTGGGCTCTGAGTACATGTACTTACATGAAGTGATAAAAAAGCGCGGCCGAGTGCTAGAGTTAAGCGTAATTCCGCAACATTTACGTTGGTAGAGTTAATTAAGTGGTAGAGGTAGAGGTTTGTTAGTAGTAGAACGTCTTGTGAAAGAGTTCGGCCGGGGATGTACTAGCACCGTATCTATTTCTGAGCAGTATTACTATCGCAGCGACAAGATAGTTATAGATTTTTGAAATAATTAATCAAAAATAATTTAAGCGTAATTCAGCCACAAAGTTTGACGTACAGTGTACATAACCATAATCATAATTATAATCATTCATTCATTTACAAACATGGGTAAATAGCAAAAGGTGACAAATAATATGGTAGAACACAAGCCATGCTTTATCAATTTCGGCATAGAAAATATAAATATATATATATACATATATTATATACAGGGCGTAAAAAGACTACTCCCGAAAGATGAATGCACTGTGCATTCAGACCATGATTCTGAAAATATTTAAGCTGAAAAAACACGAAAAAAAAATGCTCACTCTGTACAAGATGTATCTTTTTTGAGCCGCCTCCATCCACCGACTTCATGCATGATCATTTTCAGGACCACCACAGCTCAACCAGTTTACTGATCAAATTCAAAGTGACCAAAAATCAACCAGTGACATGAAAAACGAAAAATGATACCACCTTTACTTATTTTTCTACTCCATGACCATACTCCGCCATTTTAATTATTTTGTATCTTTTTTGTGCCGCCTCCATCCACCGACTTCCTGCATGGTCGTTTTCAGGACCACTACATCTCAACCAGGTAACTGACCAAACACAAAATGACAAAGAATCAACCAGTGACATAAAAAAATGAAAAATGATATCACCTTTACTTATTTTCTTTCGCAATGCCCATACTGAGCCATTCTAATTATATTGTACGGAAGGCCCTTAATAAAAGATGTATCTTTTTAGAGCCGCCTCCATCCACCGACTTCCTACATGGTAATTTTCAGGACCACCACGGTTCAACCAGTTTACTGACCAAACACAAAATGACAAAGAATCAACCAGTAACACGAAAAACGAAAAATGATACCACCTTTACTTATTTTCTACCCCATGTCCATACTCCGCCATTCTTCGCCATTTATCGCTTCTCCACCGCCATCGTTCGCCGTAATGGTCCTTAATGAGCGTTTAAGACGCTGCCCGAGAACCTGCGATTGTTTTATAGTTGTAATTAAACCAGGATCTATAAGACCTCGTAGATCGCAGTGTAAACATGTATATAAGGTGTCCCAAAACGTGGATACTGTCATGAAAGGGGTGATTCTAACCTTGAAAATGAAAAATAAACAGATCAACAAAACTCGACCTTTTTGTTTGTTTTAAGTTTCAGAACATCCACATATAGACACAAGCCTTTATTCCAAAGGGGTAGGCAGCGCTTTAATGAGCCTCTTTTCACTGTGGATAGCACAATCGTGAAAATTTACGTAGAAAGTGCAATAATGAGCAGTTTCTTAGTCAAAGTCAAAGTCTAAAGTATTTTATTCATTGAAATCACAAGGATCATTTTGAGTGGTCTTATTAAACTAAAATTACAACAAATTTAGTTACAAGACGACCAAGTTTAGAACAATCCGGACAACAAACACGGCTTGGTTTATTTGGTATATTATTATTACCGTTACATCCGGTATCACTACTTAGCGAATAAAAATCTATTGTTATGCGGTGTCACAAAATATATAGGTACAGAAAGCCAGCTCAGTACAACAAGCTGTAACAGGACCATGCACACATAGAGGCGTACCCACGACGATCTCGGTAGAACTCGGTCGAACGCCAGTCGCGAGTCGACAGAGTTCTACATGGGTACGCGCGTGTATATGTGCATGCGGCTGTTATCGCTTGTTGTACTAAGCTGGGCTTCTGTATCTATATATTTTATGGCGGTGTTCATGTTTATTGATGGTCCTTCTTAATACAAAGTGGGAAGTGCCTGTGAGGTGTGGTGCCTTAAGATCAAGGAGGCTGATAAATAGAAAAAAAAGACTTTAAAACTTTGACTATCTCGACTTTGGCTATTTTGACGACTTCGGTGGCACGGTGAGCGAGTTGTCGAGTTAGACTTTGTATATAGTTATGAATTACTTTATTGTAAACTAGATTATTGGCAGCAGCATCCACCTGAGTACTAAACACCAAACTGTTCTACTACTAACTTTGTTAGTAGTAGAACTTCTTGTGAAAGAGTTCGTCCGGGGAAGTACTACCACCGTACCTATATTTCTGCCGCCAAGCAGTAGTGTTCGCATTGCTGTGTTTCGGTTTGAAGGGTACGGGTGCCGGTGAAATTACAGGCACATGGGACTTTTCATCTTTATGTCTCAGGGTCGGCAGCGCGCGTGTGATACCTCTGGTGTTACAGGCGTTCATAGGCTACGGTAACTGCTTTCCATCTGGTGGGCCGTAAGCTTGTCTGCTTGACAAGTAGCATAAAAAAAAAAAAAAAAAAAAACTGCTATTACCAATCCACTTGCCAAGCGTGATGATTATGGCAGTTCCCCCCATTGTAATCAATGGGGGAGACCTCGACACTTGTCAAGTAGTGGACGTATACAGGCTGGTGTTGTTGATTGATGGTGTATTTTTTTACTAGAAATGTACTTTGGGACATCCTTTATTGGTTACGTTATGTAGGTGGGTCTTTATTTCTTCGTATAGCTCAGAGATGTCTAGAGCTAGCCTTTATTTTAATGAACGTAGGTTAAGTACCTATCTAAATTTAAATAACTACTGCGTTTTCGATAGGAATTTAATAGTAATAAAAACTAGGGTATACAAATTGTAAGTAGGTATCTAATATCTAATTTGCTTTAATTCGTTATGTACTCGCAGGTCTATATAATCCTTAATTAATTATAATTTCAATAAAGTCATAATAATTTTCGTTATTTTTAGCCGACTTCCCAAAAAAGGAGGAGATTCTCAATTCGGTTGTTTTTTTTTTATTTTTTTTTTATGTTTGTTACCGCATATCTCCGGCGTTTATGAACCGATTTGGAAAATTCTTTTTTTGTTTGAATAGATATACTTCCAGATTGGTCCCATTTTCAGAATCCAGTTTTGATGATGGGATCCATGAGGAATTGAGGGAACACCTCAAATATTGTAGGCATACATATGGCGATTTTTATATTTTCAGCAACAAACCAAGCATTTGCATTCAAAAAGTATCATAATCCTTTCACCACTATGGTTCTTTCATCATTTTTTTTTCATCCAAATATTTAGTCGAATACAATGGCGGAAGTCGGTTTTTTAAATGAAAAGTTATTACAATTAAATGTCATGCAACTAAAAAATGAGGGGACCATTGGGAGGCATGACAGGCGGGATTGGTGATCGCAGTTGCTGCCCATCCGCTGATGTAATCCCTTAGTCGCTTTTAATGCATCCACGGGAGGAGTTGGAGGAGCTTAGCAGAAAACCATTTCATTTTACGTCTGTTTTGTTTTCATCATCATAATTATCATCATCATCAGTCTGTAGAAGTCCACTGCTGGACATAGGCCTCCCCCTTAGTATGCCACGACGAACAATCTTGAGCCGCCTCTATCCACCGACTCCCCGTGATGTTTATAACGTCTTTAGTCCATCGAGTGTAGGGCCTTCCTCTTGTTTTGTGACCCTATATTAATAATAGCATTGATTCATCGGTGTCTACCAAGCCTATAACTTTATGTCAATATTTTATGTTATTTTGATGCTTAAATTTTACTCTCCTATAAAAATCACACACCCAAAGCATCAAAAACACCGTTAATCCGTCCAAATTTATAATACGTCATACAGTAGTAAAAAAATATCAATCGGGCGATGTAGTTTTTTTACAATGCAAGTTGTAAAACATTCTAGTAGCGTGTGGACTCGGCCTTATATCCAACCGACACGCGATGTACACTCGCAACAAAAAGTGATTTAGGTAATTTTTCTACCACTCACTATTAACTCATAATACGAGCCATTTGCTGCCACTGCCCGTTTTATGTTTCCTTTTACGTTTAATGTAATGTGCGTAAATGTAGAGAACGTTGAATTTTTCATGACCTTAATCGCAAAAATCTGGTGAATAACAGTGTAATGTTATAAGAAGCAAGTTTTGGTCGCGCTTTATACAATTAGAGAAATTTTGGTCTTCCGTCCACAAAACCTTGTTCAAAGTTGATACGTTACGTTGCCTAACATGATCTAACCTAACAGATCCATTGGTCACAAGATCTATGAGTAACTAAATTATGAGCATACGGGATCTATTTTAGTACAAGGGATCTAAAACACAGGACCGACACCAAAGAAGATAGTAGAGATTTAAATTGCCATGCCAGGAGTTATCTATCCGCAAATCACCAATTTCCAGAAGACCAACGTGGAGGAGACTTGTATTGATATCATATCAATGAGAAGTAAATAGTCATGTGTGAGTTTAAATACGAACTTTTGTAGGTAACTAACTGCCGTTTTGCTGACATATATAACCATAATCATTATAATTTATTCATTTACAAACATAGGTAAATAAAAAAGGTGACAAATAATACGGAGAACAAGCTATGCTTTACCATTTTTCACATGCAAATGGTAAGGTCATTTTAATAAAATCAAATTAACCGATTTTATTAATAAATCGCACCCCAGAAATTCTTTTAGATTTTCTTATCAAAATGTCTTTCATCTTCTCATTAGCTAGATTAACACTGGAATGAACCAGTTATATCATAGATCGCTACTTATCAATCAGCAAAAGTCGCTTCAGATTTTCTAGTTTCAATGAAACCTATTTTTAACCGACTTCACAAAAAGGAGGAGGTTCTCAATTCGGTTGTAGTTTTTTTTTTAATGTTTGTTACCTCATATCTCCGGCGTTTATGAACCGATTTGAAAAAAACTTTTTTTTATTTGAATAGATGTACTTCCAGATTGGTCAGAATGCAGTTCTGATAATGGAATCCATGAGGAATTGAGGGAACTCCTCAAATATTGTAGGCATACGTACCTATAACGATTATGATATTTTCAGCAACAAACCAAGCATTTGCATTCAGAAAGTATCATGACTCTTTCACCACTATGGTTTTTTCATAATTTTTTTTCATCCAAATACGTATTTAGTTGAATACAATGACGGAAGTCGGTTTTTTGAATGAAAAGTTATCTAGTTTTTATTAAACATATTTTTAGTACCAAAACTGTTTCTGTTAAAACATCTGTATGATAATTCGGATGGTATGTCAAGTAGTAATTAGCGAAAGCGGCGGAAATTAGGTCGACGTCATCACTTAAATTAAACGTATAAATTATTTCATTTTATTTTGCAGCTTTTATGAGTTATGATATCACTTATAGTACCTACTTCATCATCATCAACATCAGCCGGTACACGTCCACTGCTAGACATAGCGGCCTCCCAATAGTATGCCAAGACGAACGATATTGAGCCGTTAAAAAATTATAAAATTACTACTAGTTGCGCCCCGCGGTTTCACCCGCGTGAATAATGATGAAAAATGATGATGATGATGATGATGAAAAGTAGCCTATGTGTTAATCCAGGGCATAAAGTATCTCCATTCCAAATTTCACTCAAATCCATTCAGTAGTTTTTACGTGAAAGAGTAACAAACATCCATACTCACAAACTTTTGCGTTTATAATATTAGTAGGATTGTTGTTGTAATAAAAATAAAATATTATCAAAAAGTTAATAACAATTCATTCAATTCTTTTTCCATTCCCCAACTTTTTACTTACTAGAAATTACTTTCACGGTCTAATGTTTTCTTTTTATCAAAATGCTAAAAAATGCAAAAAAAAAACTTTTTATCTTAAATCACCAATAAAACTGAATTTGTTAACAAATGACGAATCTTTTGATAAAAACTGATCATATTTCTTATATTTTTAACTGACTTCAAAAAAAGGAGGAGGTTCTCAATTCGACTGTATGTTTTTTTTGTATGTTTGTAACGCGAGTACTATACCAATTATGAATTTTGGTTTTGAAGATATTTTTTTTGTATGGTATCAATCCTATATACATCTTATCGAAATTGATTCAGCCCTTTTTGAAAGAAGTCGGTATTTGTTTTTTTCTAAAAATAAACTTTATATTATTTCAGTATATTTCTACTGTCTGTAAGAACACCTATAAAAACAAAGCGCTTGTCCACCCACCAGTACCTCAACCCTTTTATTTTTAAGCGGCACCTCACCCGCGAGTGATCGAATGTACGAATTCATGTAAAACATTCAAACTTATCTGATGGAAAATAATGTAATTTGTCCAACTATTTCAAGAACGCTCCACTGTGCCAAACATGTATAAAGGCAATTTTTTTATTTATGATGTCTGAGCCTATATTTTTGGACTTGACCATCGGCCGGCGTGAAAAATGCCCAATTGAAAATGAGCCAATGTAAGGCCCAATTCTCAAAATTATTTTATAACTAAATACACTGAAAGTTAACCGAATCGAAACTGAATTGTGAATTGACAGAAATTTGGTATTCTGCTCCCTCATAAATAACAATTTAGTCTACTTTCAATTTACGGTGACTACCATTGGAGTAGGATGGTTATATAATTGTAAAGATACACTCCATCTTGGTTGGCTAAAATTATCGAAAAAACTTTCGAATCGTTCAAGTTTCGGTCAAATTTCGATATAATCACATTACAGTGTTGTATTTTAAGTTAAGAGAATACCATTTCTGACATTTAAGCATCGACACAAGATCGAAACATGATCTGAACTCAATTTTAACTATTTTTTAGTTAGAGAATTGGGCCTCAGATTGTGCCTAAGACCCCTTGTGGTACAGAGCACTTCCAGGGAAGTACTACAGTTTACCACTGCACTTAATTCTACCCCCAATTAGCAATGTCAGCATTGCTGTGTTCTTGTTTTTTTTAATAAATGACGGTATTTACCCCATTAAATTGGTATTAAAAACAAAGTTCAACGCAGTATAGGTTGACATAAAATAGAAGACAGAATTCCCTTGACTTTACGCCATTATAATAATTTCATGGATTTAGTTCCTAATACTGCGCCTTCCAGAGAGCTGATTCTAAGTCTTTTGCCAATTGACAAGGACGTATGGTGTAGTTTAACACGGATTTTTGTATGGAAAATGAGGTTCACAGAGTGTACGCTAGGGGCGCTCATCGGTGTCGCCACACAAAAATCCACACTACACTACACCAGACGTCCGTGTCAATTGTGTGCAAAATACTTAGATACAGCTCTCTGGTACGTAGTATAAAAATTCCTTGAATAGTTTAGAATAATTTTGTTTTTTTTTGGCATTTTGACGGATACGATCATTATATCCGATGCTTTAGTGTATAGGGATGTAGCAGACGTCTACCGGCTCGTGATAATGTTGATTTGAAAAGTGTAATGGATGTTTGTGATTGTAAATAAGCGTTTGTAATCCACGTCAAACATTTAAAGTTATCCGATCAAAAATGTCGTAATTTGTCCAACTATTTCAAGAATGCTCACTGGGTGGAGTTTAACAATGTCACAGGGCAACTGACAAAATAAGAATCTCACAAAAGTCTATTAAAATGGTTAAAAGCAATACTTTTTTTAGATCTTGTTGTTATTAAAGTTTCTAAAGTTATCTATGATCTTATTTACCAACCAATATTTATTTCATGGAACACTTCATCATCAGCATTCTTCTCATCCCTGCTTGGACGAAGCCTCCCTGATAAAAATGCGGGGAATTGCCATAATCACCAAGTTTGGCAGGCGTATTGGTAAAAGGACTTGGACAAATGTTTGCATAATCTGCAGATATTTGTTCCGTGTTTGTGGGTTGTAGTACCATGGTACTCGTAGTTCGAGATATTCAAGATACAGGGAACCCTAGTGTGGGATTAGGGACCCAATAATGTATGTGACTGTTGGATGTAATGTTATTGGATAATGTCAAACAGTGATAGAACTTATTTTAAGCATAACTTAATTTAAAAAAGGAAGTTATATTATGTATGCTCATTACAATGAGGGGTTTTCACGGGCGTTTCAAATCATGCTTTCAGCGTTGAAAATAGATGGCGCTGCTCTGTACGTAGCTGTCAAGTGTCAAAATAAAGTTAAATGTCAACATCAACAACGTGGATATATTTTCTTTCCGTGGTATTTATTTTTGCTTACTTATAAATCACCACGAAATCACCAGCGCACTCTCAAGAAGCAGACACAAACAGAATATTATGACGAATAGCCACAGATTAGTAAGATAGTAGCTTAGTACGCGTACACCACTGATAAAACATTTGACAGTCTTATCAGCTACAGTTTAGTCAGCGTCATCGATAGATGTTCGATAGAACAGAACTATTTTTTTTTTATCGATGTTGAAAAGCCCTTATTGGTTAGTGAAATTGAGTATTAGTTGCAATAACTTTTCATTTAAAAAACCGACTTCCGCCATTTTATTCGACAAAATATTTGGATGAAAAAAAAATGATGAAAGAACCATAGTGGTGAAAGGATTATTATACTTTTTGAATGCAAATGCTTGGTTTGTTGCTGAAAATAGTAAAAACGCCCTATGTATGCCTACAATATTTGAGGAGTTCCCTCAATTCCTCATGGATTCCATCATCAGAACTGGATTCTAAAAAAAATGGGGCCAATCTGGAAGTACATATATCTATTCAAATATAAAAAGAATTTTCCAAATCGGTTCGTAAACGCCGGAGATATGCGGAAACAAACATAAAAAAAAAATACAACAGATTTGAGAACCTCCTCCTTTTTTGGGAATTCGGTTAAAAACAGTAGCAAAGCTGGGTAAATAAAAAAAATGGGTTATGTTTTAATTTGTAAGCGTACTAGAACTTGACACAGGCTCATTATTTTTATGCAAAAAAATAAGAATAGAATAGGTAGGTGAAGTTTTCCTAGGATTATTATGAAATGCCAGTTTTGACGATACCTCCACGACATATTTTTATGGGCATTCGTGAATGTGTTACAGTGAATTATGGTATAAATGAAGTTATTACGGTAATGAGTTTTAGCTTTATTTATGGCTGTGAGGTACTTTGTCTAAGTTCAACGCTTAAGCTCGGCTTAGTGGAATAACTTACGTTGGAATATTTGCGGGGAGACGTGGGGTTCAAAGTTCTACAGTTTTTACATATCTATGAACCATAAATAAAAATAATAAAATAAATAAATGTTGGACATTTCACACAACATTATCTATGGCCCCAAGCTAAGCAGAGCTTGTGTTATGGGTACTTGATAACTGATATACTTAATACAATACATTACATAGATAGATATTTTTTGTTATATATGAACTCTGAACAATTATCTGCAGATCGTACAAATATTTGTTCCGAGGCGGGAATCGACCCGCAACCTCCTGCGTCGCAGGCGAACAAACACGCCAGCACAGCGTTCCTTAACAAAATTTTGATACTTTGTTTATGGTTTTAGTTTTTAACTTTTATTTTTATGACTAATGTATTTATTTGCGGTGGACAACCCCTGTGGTGTGGAGGGTGAGTAGCCGGCAGAGATGCGAGTGGTTGAGGATTCGATTCCCGCTGGGACAAATAACTGTATGATCTGCAAATATTTGTTCCGAGTCTGGGTGTTATGGTACCATGGTACTTGTAGTTCCCGATACCCATGACACAGGGATTCCTAGTGTGGGATCAGGTATGTCAGTCTGTTGGGTGTGTTATATTATTTGCTAATTAGATATCTACTTACAGGGTAATTAATAATGACATTCGCTGATGACATGACGATAGTGGACAAGCTCCGTATCCTCGCGGAGACCTATCGGGTTCTTAATCGAAATAAATTACGGATTCCTGTCTCGAATTAATTACGTTTCCCGGTACTGGCGCAGCTTAGGAACAACAGCTGGTTCAGTCAAGCAAATTTACGTGTCGGGCGGTAATATCGTCTGGATAATGGGACTTAATCGTGCCGTGATGCGTCCGGCCTATAACATAAGTATTTTAAATTTAAAATTATATAGTTAGAAAGAATAAATCATAATGCATGCATACAATTTAATAATTTAATGAAGTATAATAAAATTGCAGCGCCCTAACGGGGTTTATGTGTAAGTCCTAACTACCTAGTACATAAGACCAATACTTACTAATATAAATTACTAGCAATGAATAAATGAATATGAATATGATGCAAGTTATGTCACTTGTGTCATTCTTGTTTTGTTTTCATGGTTAGCTGGTAGAGAATGATTCCTAGCATTAAGTTCGCCTATGTACATGATTTGTTTTTTTTGTGTAATAGAGAATATTCTAATCTACATATTTTATTCTGTTTATATTTTTACTTTCCCAGTAAAAATATAAACACACTGTACATGTACATGGTATGAGTGGTGTAGCATTAAAAAGAAAAAATACACTGGTGAAGCCCACTATACCTAAGCCTTGTATGAAAACCTTGCACCCAACTGCGTGAACTGCTTTGGTAGATCAAAAGTGATCCAGCCAATATTTATGACCTGTAACATCGTATGACAATACGATATAAAATTGTACGTGCAACTTAACACCAGCAAAATGGCGTGTTGTGGCAACACACGGCTTAAAACGAATTATTTTTTAATTTTATTTATTGAGAGGTATACGCACGCGAGAATCGAACCCGCACGGCGGGAGTCACCAAACCTGTTTTTATGTCGCTAAGTTAAAAGATAGTAAGACCTATCTATAGTAACGAAAGGGATTTTTGGAATAAGGTAAGTACCTACATGTGATACAACCCCCCCATCTCCTCCCGTGGATGTCCTAAAAGACTAAGAGGTTACACCGGGATGGGCAGCAGCATCCACCTGAGTACTCATCACCGATACTCCGATCACCAATCAGTTTTCCAAGCGTGGTGATTATGACAATTTACTAGTGGGTGAAGGCCCACTTAGAATTCGAATCAAGTAGAATTATAAGTAAGGCGCGGCCTAGGTGGCCTACGAAGTAATACATTTGCAATGGGCTGGGGTCACCGCTAACATCAGGACGACCTCTGTGGCGCGGCGGGCGAAGGTTCGCCTGCGACGCAGGAGGTTGCGGGTTCGATTCAAAACCTCGGAACAAATATTTATAAGATCTGCAGATAATTGTTCCGGGTGTTCTGGGTATTTCCTATGTATAATAAAAAATATCTATCTATGTAATGCATTGTATTAAGTATATCAGTTATCTAGTACCCATAACACAAGCTCTGCTTAGCTTGGGGCTAGATAATGTTGTGTGAAATGTCCAGCATTTATTTATTATTATTTATTTAGGTGGGCCACAGATAATATCCGCCATTAAATAAGGGAAGAAAACAAATCTGTTTAATACTATAGTAGCTACAAACATCCAAACTTAAAAAAAAAATAACATAAAACGGGCATGTAATAACATGTTCGGAGTCATATTAAAATTAGAAACATCTTATTAGTATGTCTTTTTTCTTTTTAATTAACAGAATGTCATAAAAATTATATTTTATTAAACCATCCAAGCCAAGAAGATTGCGTGCGTGACTGCATCTCTTAACACTTCGTAATTAATCTTACGAACAATAAGAGATAGTTTTAATTGTTTTATATAACATTTTTATGTCTCTATAATGTACGTATCTTTATTATTTGTCTAATCATCATCATGAGCCGACAGACGTCCACTGCTGGACCTCCCACATGGAATGCAATGGGGGGGGGGGGATTTACCATAATCACCACGCTTGGCAGGCGAATTGGTGATCGCAGTATTGGTGTTGAGTACTCAGATGGATGCTGTCCATCCCCTAGTATTTCCTTATTCGGCTTTTACGACAACCACGGGAGGAGATGGAGGGATCTATCCTTAGGCCGGACACACCACGACATTAGTTGTCTTGTTTAATATTGTTATTATTTCTGCGACTTATGTCAGTTAACTTATGCCATCATCATTATCATCAGCCTATAGAAACCCACTGCTGGACATATACCTCGTCCTTAGAATGTCAAGATTAACGGTCTTGAACCGCCACCATCCAACGACTTCCTGCGACCTTATGTAAAATGAGCTATTCAGGCATAGTTATGGTAAACTGAATTACCTACCTCTATTATAACATACAATTTAAATTACTTACAATTAAATTAATTATAACCCAAATTATTTCTCAAGATGCCAGCAGCTAGGTTTTCAAATAAAAAAGTAAATTTAGCATGTCTTGTTAGATTTTGAAGATAAACCAGCCTAGAGCAAATCGGATTGAACAACAAAATCTATTATTTTAAAATATAAACGAACAACCGCGAGCCAGGCTCGCGCCCTGCGGGTTCCGTTCCGTGAATGATTTCAAAATCATTAAAGCCTTTTTTCAGTTTCAGCCACTTTTTCCTACAAACTTCACCAGCCCATTTAAGGGTAAAAAAGTTAAAAATCCTCAATTTATCTTAATTCTTCATTCCTCTTTATTTGTGTTACAAAGCCTCTTAATATTCCAAATTTCAGAATTGTGTGGTTACTTAAAGTACTTACCCAGTAAGAAGTTTTTCATTTTCGCGATTTCCATAAAAAAATTAGACATTAAACACAAGATATTATCTTATTAAATCATTGACTTAAAAGCTTGATTTTTTTACAGCACTATAACGATCACAGACTTTTATATTTGATATAATTAGCCGTTTATAAGAAAAGTGTTTTGAAAGATAGACAGAAAAACAGACGGACAATAACTAAGTAATAAAAAAAAGGGTCCCGTTTGAGGTACTGAACCCTAAAAACTGTCCCTTTGTTATAATTTTGAATGCAATCAAATTAAACTTGTAAAAACGCAAAGGAAATTCAAAAGGACAATATAATTGGTACAATCAGTGTTCAGGATTCCTATTCAAAGATAACACGATCTTAAAATTAAATGTCAAAGAAATTACGAACGCTAACTTTATTCAAAAAACTAGATATGCTTACTGATTTTCTGATGTTAACGATTTTAGAGAGTCATCATCATCATCATCATCAGCTTGTAGACGGCCACACGACGGCATACGGCCCACCTGGTAAAAAGTAGTTCCAGGAGGACAGACAGACAGATATTATAAGGTCGCAAGCAGAAGGTCTATTACGAGTTTTGCATTGCAACAATCACTTTGCGAGTCGTGAGCATTCAACGTGACTTACGTAGTAATCCTTCCTACTTATATTATAAACGCGAAAGTTTGTGAGTATGGATGGATGTTTGTTACTCTTTCACGTAAAAACTACTGAATGGATTTTAATGATATTTCATATAGCTTATACATCAGAATAACACATAGGATACTTTTCATCATCATCATCATCATCAATTTTCATCATTATTCACGTGGGTGAAACCGCGGGGTGCAACTAGTTATTTATGAATCTGTGCTGTTTCTATCGACTGCGCGGCACAGAATGATGAATAGTTGCTAAGTCACGGTAATAGCTCACGACTCGCAAAGTGATTGTTGCAATGCAAAACTCGTAATAGGCCTTCTGTAAGATAATAAGCCCTGTTGGCACCATGTGGATGCGAAACCCCAAATGTGACACTTGGTGTTCTCAAGATTATTCTGTGTCGAGTTTGATCTACGAATACGTTATCAAATTTTCGTCGTGGCCTTCTAAGAGGAAGCCTATACCCAGCAGTGGACTTCTCCATGCTGTTCTGCCTAGATTTATAAAATAAATTATAGCTAAGAATGTGTCCATTGGCACTTTTCTTAATGTCTCTATTTAAGGGGAGGACACTTTGTTCTTGTGTTCTTATTATCTAGCACTAATTTGCACTACATTACACTATTATTTACACTACACTAACTCATAAGGTTTCGTTCTTTTGAGTCTTCTCACTATGTCCGTGTTGTCGAGAAGCTGGATTCATGCTGATGATGATGATGATGTTTAGCTAAGTAGTTACATATACTAAAACAATAAGATACTTGGAATAGTTAGTACATATATAAAGTAGAATATCGTCCAAAAATAATATTGTCAATATCTTTTAAGGAGAGTGCACACTAACGTTGAAAAACGCGCGGCTATTCAATGCGTAATTGCACATTGGGTTAAGTCAGACCACAGCTCATCTGTACTAGCTGGGTCACTCTAGATGACACACCCACCAAATTATTAGGCGATAAGTAGAGTCACATATTAAAATACTAACCGCACTCTCAGACTGTAACAGTGCCATTATCAGTTGTATTTCTCAATGGTTAAGTCGATTGACACTGAGTCCACAATATTTTTTAGCAATTGATTATTCAAAAGGGGATTACACTAAGTTCAGCGTAGATAGCACTAGCAGCGTTGATGGTAAATATCCGTGCCGTGATGTGTCCGGCCGGTCTAAGAATGGACCCCTTCTCCTCCACTAACGCTCCACGGGTCTAGATATTAGTGTACTGATCATGTGTACAAAATTTCATGGAGTTTAAAGAAATAATAGCCAAATTAGATGCAAACTTCGTTCGCGTGCAAAAAGGCGTAAGCTCCCTACCGATTACCTTCTTTAAAGCTCCGTTTCCACCAGAGATGAGCGAGTATGCGTAGCGAAGAATGTGTTTTTTAAGAATCAATAGAATCACTTCATTTATTTAGCCTCGTACAGCGCAGCTCTGGTGGAAATGGCTTAGCGAGCAAGGTTTTTATACGTACAGAACAAGTGAGGAGCGTGCGAGGAATGTGTTGCGAGAAATGTGTTGCAAGGAATGTATTGTGAGCGAGAACCTGCTAGCAGTCAGTCTGAAAAGAGCCCGCTACACATCCTCGCACCGCTCATCTACCTCGCACATCTCTGGTGGAACACTCACACCGTTCCACAGCCTCGCTACACATCCTCGCATCGCTCATCTTTGGTGGAAACAGCCTTAAACTTCTAGTTTTAGTTTCTTAGTTTGTTTTAATTTTACGAAATACGTTTGTTGTCTGGTATAGGCATTGTTTGTGGTTTTTGTTCTAAATAAACGTTTTCTTTCTTTCTTTCTTTCTTTTTTCAAGGCTCAATCTAAGACAAAAAACCAGCGACGCGAAATAGTAAGTAGCACAGCTATTTATATTATTCAATGGTCATCCTATGTCTGAAAAAAAGTCGCCCTCTTTCGGTAGCATTCAAGCCTCATTCAGTTAACGAATGAAGAGAAAATGCCCAATGCGAGCTTTTACTAAAAGATTCTATTTTTCGATGTCGCGATTACAAAAAAAAGCCATTTGGGAATGGAGGGCACAAAGGGGCGTTTAGGATTTTCTTGTGAATATGACATTACTAATGGAATATTGGAAAAGTGATTATTTTATCACGTAAATTCATTTGAGTTTAAAAGTTGAATGGCTTTTGTGTCAATGGAACTATTTTTTAACCGACTTCAAAAAAGGAGGTGGTTCTCAATTCGGTTGTTTTTTTTTAATATGTTTTTTACCGCTTATCTTCGTCATTTATAAACCGATTTGGAAAATTCTTTTTTTATTTTAATAGGATACACTTCCAGATTGGCCCCATTTAAAAAAAAAACCCAGTTCTGATGATAGAATCCATGAGAAATTGACGGAAATCCACAAATATTTTAGGTATACCTACATGTAGCGATTTTGGTATTTTCAGCAACAAGTTATTGTAGATAGTCGAGTTTAATGGCGGAAGTCGGTTTTTTAATAAAAAGTTATAACTTATTTAATCTGAGAGCAGTCTGACTTTAAACAAGCAATTAACACGGAGTATGGTGTTGTGTATACACGGAAGACAACCTACTCGTAGTTCTTGATATCCACGACACAGGGAATCCTAGTGTGGGATCAGGGGTCGTATTATGAACTTATCTAAAACCAGGCAAGTTCTAGGCAATTCATTTTACGGCCGTAAACTGACTTGTTCTATTTCGTATTATGACGTAGATTAGACAAACCAACTTCTGCCTGGATAAATTGTCTATGACTGGTTTGCAGTTTCTCTGATGATCGTTCAAAAATGTTATCGGTTTGTTACCGAAAAGTGACCGGTTTTTTGATAATATTATTATTAACATATTTTTGATAAAATAACGGTACAATTATTCTAATCTATTATTTTCGTATCATATAAAATGTAATTTAATTGATTTCTAAGTTATATTCTATTTTTCGTTGAAGTTTTGCGTTACAAAAGATTACAAATGCAGCACGTATTCATGTTTCCGAACGAAATTCTGTCTAATAATTCCGCGGTACTTTTGATTTGATTGTTTTTCAGGGAGTAAACATAAACTTTTTATAAACTTTGGTTTTCATAAGTGTTTGACTGTGTTTGTGTTGTATTTGTGTATCATAAGCATCGTAAGTGTTTTCAAATTGAAATCTATAAATATTAAACCATATTATTAGAAAAAGTGTAAATAAGTATGGATTTGTTACAAGATCAAACTTCTCGTCATCGTCGCCGAGTAACCTACAGGCAATTGGAAGTTTTGTGGGAGTTTTTGGATGTCCACAGGGATGTGGCGACAGGCTACAATAAGACAGCCCAAGCACGGGAGTACTCGAAGCGTATGTGGCAAATGGTCGCAGAAGAAAAATTGCGCATATATAACCATGATAAACCGCCGATTCAAACAATATTATGATAAGCTGGATAACTTAGTGAAAGAATAGATAACCTTAGTTTCGACTGACAAATCTGTGGATTTTGTAGGGCCCGCCATATGAGGCCTAAGTTCATCACATAGGTTATGCACCAACTCCTTAGTGAGACGATACCGTTTGATGAATTGTTCATCATCCATATCGAACGGAGCAGCTTGATCACGAAGTCGCCTTCTTTGTACTCTTGTTGTTTGATTTTGATGCGAATCATCACTTTCTAGAAACTCAAACACTTCATATTCATCACACATCTTTGATATTTTGAAAGTTTTCACGAAAACAATTCAATAAAAGCTACTCCGATGCACCGGCACTTGAATGGTTTCCGTAGTGTCTTTTTGACAGCTAAACCAAGATAACTTATGTCAAATGTAAGTTCATAATACGGAATAGCCAGCCAAAATCCATGCAGAAAACGGTACAAGTGTCACGTGACCGCTGACTGGCTGGTATTATGCGTTCATAATACGAAATTACAAGGCAGTTCAATTTACGCCGTAAACTGTCTGGAAATAAGAGTTCATAATACGACCCCAGGACTACATATGTGACTGTTGGGTGTTATGTTATGATTTTTGTATGGACAATGAGGTTCACAGAGTTTACCCTAGGACGCTCAATGGTGTCACTATACAAAATCTGTGTTACACTACACCAAAAATCTGTGTTTATTGTTTGCAAAAATGTTAGATTAAGCCTACGAAAAAAAAAAAAAAAAAAAAAAAGAAATACGAAAAGCCTCAAGAGGCTTTTCGTATTTCTATTGCATAAATCTTGTTTTAGGGTTCTATCTTATAATTTCGTCCTTTGCGTCTGTCCGTCTGTCTGTATTTCACAGCCATTTTAAAGTGTGTATTATTACATTTGTGTAAACACTACAAACCTACGCAGGTGGAGCCGCGGGCAAATGATAGCTTCTCATCACCATCATCAGCTGCGAGTGGTACGTCATTACTGGATAAGGCCTTCCATAGAATGCAATGGGGGATATACTTACCATAATTACCAAGCATGGCAGGCGGACTGGTGATCGCAGTATTGGTGTTAATTACTCACGTGGATGCTGCTGTTCATCCTTGTGTAATCCCTACGTCAGTTCTTACGACATCCATGGGAGGAGATGGAGGGGTTTATTCTGAAGCCGGACAAATCACGGCAAGTCTCACGAATTTCATTATGCAGTATTCATTCAATTTAAGTCTACGCCAGACGCAATAAACGTAAAAATGGATATACCTAAGTAAGGCTGGTTGTCCATTGAGGTGGAGAGGAGTTTAGCGGAGCGGAGCTGTGTAGAAATTAATCTGGGGGTTTCCCACGTACACTTCTTTTCGTCTAAATTTTCTGCTGAATTAAGCTTATTTTTTTTCTGGTTCTATGTTTTAAAAATCTAGAATCTCATCTATCTCATTAATAATATTATAAGTGCGAAAGTTTGTATGTTTTTTACTCCTTCACGCTGAACAGCTGGAAATTTGGAATTTTAATTGAAATTTGGAATGGAAATAGCTTATAACCTGAATTAACATAAATTAAAATAGGCTTCCTTTAATACCGATAATCCCACCAGACTGAGACTTATGCGGGTGGAACCGTGGGGCGCTATAAGTCCCTCAAAACTTCAGTTTGTTTAAAAATTGAATTGGAAACGATATTATTCATATTTTTCTGTACTTTTTTATTACAAGTTGTGTATTTAGCACTAATCTATATTTATGTAAAGGAAGAAAGATATAATCGAAGAAGACTTATCAAGGTTTTTTATAGGGATTTTTAGATTTTTTAAACAATGAAAAAGAAAAATTTGAGGTAGTATGGAAGTATAATTCTGCTGATAAGTTTGACGGAGTGTACGTCTGCTCCCCTGAAAAGTGTTTAGCGGAGCGGATATGAACGGTATCGTATTTCTAAGAAAATCATTAAAGGTGCTTGGCGGGGTGGAGCAGAGCGTAGAACAGAGTGGCGTCATCACTTGTTCGTACGCCGACATACACCGTTTGCTTCATGTTCTTTAGTGTTCATATTTAGACTACAATATACATTTATATACACTCCTTGTGGCTGATCGTGTAACTTCCGCCCCCTATTCAATTAAACCCCCTGCTTTATACTTTTTTAACCCTACCCCGACAACTACTTAAACTCTTAACTGGAACTCCTATATTTAACTCAACCCCACTTTTACTGTTACCCTCGAACTATTACGTACTTACTTTACTGCTGCGGATTTATATTATCATAGTAGGTAATGCATGGATCTTTGAAAAGTGTTATGCTTTACTAGATATGGGTTTGCTGTTAATTGAAATGGCCAAGGTGATCGTCTAGTTTTAGTGGTAGGACCGTACGTTGTGTGATCGCAGTAATCTAAGTTCTTTTAAGTTATTAAGTCAAGTCCTATACTACCTATTTAAACTCTAACTAAATTTTCCTAACATATAAATAGTACTAAATTGTAGGGTTATTAACGAAAATGATAAAGTAGTAATAAAATAAAAGGGTTATACCTAGTAGAGATTTAAACTAATATATTACTACTCAATAATATTAAAGAATAATATAAATTAAACAAAGAATATTAAAGAATAAACTTTAAGATTGAAACCTTCCTAAGGCTTGAATTTAAAACTCCTTAATTCATATTAAGAACGATAGTAAAATCTAGTATGTTTATAAATGTTTATCCTATAATTTCCTATTACATCTGCTAGTATTCTTTATTTAGAAACTTTTATTTCCTATAACCTAAATGAATATATTTAGTTAGTTGTTCACTAAATGATATATTTAGTTGAATTTCATAAGATATAAACATCATTTAATAATTAAAACTTTCTACGAGTTTATTAAATATATAAAATACTATATCAAGGGATTGAAAAATCATTTTAAAGAAACCAATTTGAAAAGCAAAAGACTATGCTTTTCAAATCGATGTCTGTTTAGTTCTTTATAGGGACAAACAAAGGGCCGCATAATTACATTTATGCAGAATGTTTAAATCCGCATAAATAAATTTATGCGGGGCGATTCAACCTCCAAAACCCCTCAATCGCCAACCAGACCACTCCAAATATAAATATATTTAATAGCGGAAAAGGATCAAATATTTAATAGTTTAAGAAAACTTCAAAGACAATACCTTTAAAATTAAGGGATGATATCTTCAATTCCCTTTTATTAAGGTAAATATTTATATTTAAATATATTCATAAATTGAATATTATCTATATTTTCGTACTTGCGATAATAATGTTTACTTTATGAATTCCAACCAAAATTAAACTATATTGGTTTATAATACGAATAAACTTATTTATCTATAAGTTATAAGTTTTATTATATAAATATTTCTGGGAATTCTATTGATTCCTAATAGGTATAACTATTTATTTTAAAAATGAATGTTCAAACTAGAAACTCTATCTAAGAACATTATAGGAATGTAAATAAAATATATGTATTTAAATATACTTATTAATTGAATAAAATCTTATCTTGTAACTTTCTATTAAGTTTTAATTCTATTGGTTCATAATTTGAATAAGTTCATTTATCTATAACCTATAAATTACAACTTTGTTTTTAAAGTTTCTAGGAATTCTATTGATTCTGAATAGATATAACTATTTACTCATTAGATGAATGTTCTACCCAAGAATTTCATCCAAGAACACTAAGAATTCACGATTAAATAGGTATGTTTTGATTAAATAGGTATGTCTATTTATAAGACAGAAGTTTCCGTTGAATTTCCTCCAAGAACACTAAGAGTTCACTATTAAATAGGTATGTCTTGATTAAATAGGTATGTCTATTTATAAGACAGAAGTTTCCGTTGAATTTCTTCCAAGAACACTAAGAGTTCACTATTAAATAGGTATGACTTGATTAAATAGGTATGTCTATCTATAAGACAGAAGTTTCCGTTTATAACTGAAGGTAATGTATTCATTTAAGAATAATGTTGCATCTATGAAATTCATCTTAGAACATTATAGATGTGTAACTATATAGGCTTGTCTACTTTTAAGGCAGTAATCTCAATTGGTTGCTTGAAATTAATATAGAACTTAAATAGCTAAGCATAGGTACAATTATAACTACCCGCCTCTTAAGAGTTTATAACTCAAATTGAACTGCAGGCTCTTAATGAATTTTTGATATGAATAGGACTAAGCTCTTTTAGACTCTACGACCTATTTTAGAACCAGTAGCACCATGATTTGATGATGGTAAATATTTATTTACAAAAATATGGCCATGGTTTGATTTCGTTCAGTGAGCTTAATTGTTTTGACTTGAAGAACTATCAGTGGTAAGTACTAAAATAATTGACTTTGAATATAAATTAGCATAGAAGAGAACCGACAGTATTTTAATAAATCTGACCAGGTACACCAAGATCATCTTTTTATTGTAGATAGGATTCTCTTAACTAGATATGAAAACTGAGTACCTATCTTTGCTACAATTTTGGTACCTATTTATATTCAATTTAATATTGATTTATTTGACTTCAAAGTAACAATCCAAAATCACAACTTGACCAAGTAAATATTAAATAAATCTAACTTGTTAATTTAAAAATGAGATAAATCGATCAAAGGAACTTCTGGATTAAATTCAAAATTCAAAACATCTCTTTTAAAAAACTTAAGATAGTAGGTATCAGGGTTTGATAAACTCGATTAGGGGCATCAAGGTCCTCCCTCTATTCTAGTCAGGATTCTCTTTGCACGGCTTTGCTTGGCATGTGTATAATCGAAGATATCAAAATTGAGTTCTCTTTCTCCTCAATCGATACCACTATGTAAATAATTGTGAATAATTTCTTTCGAATTCAACACAGAAGTTTTTGCAAAAGGGTTGGATTTTAGATTTATTCAAAGAATAAGATTCATAATAAGTATTAGGCTGCAATTCGAAGATGCCTATCGGATATAAACCCTAGCTAAAGGTTATTTCCAAATGCGAGTCAAACATTGGGAAATATTTCGTGGAACTTGTCAGCATAATTGTACGAGGACGAAAAGGCTTTTATGACTCAATTGAAAGCCCTTCAAGCTTAAGAAAATCATTTTATCAATCTCTTTCCAATTTAGGATCAAGAAAAAGCTAACCATTAAGTAGATAAGTGTATAATAAAGTACTCAAGATTAAAAATAGCAACACTATCAAGAATAAGTTCAGATGTAAAAAATGTAGGTTAAGTTCAATAATTTCAGTAGATTCCTGCAAAGTCACTTGAAGTCGTTTGGAGAATACACATAAAATTTAATAAATCAAGGTTAAGTTCCTACTTAAAAGATAAATAGTACACAAGAATGATCGCGTACCTGTAATTTCACATAATAATCGGAGAATACACAGAAATGGAGTATTCATATAAAACTTACCACACAGAAAAATAAAATCAAACAAAACAGCATGTATCAAGGACCATAGTCTCGGAATGAAACACAGGAAAGTTAAAATTGTTTATTTAAAAAAATCCTATCCAGATACTCCGCAGGCCAGATGCTCAATCTACTAGATTATCCTGGATGAAGGTCATCGATACCATTACTCAATTTGATACTGAATCATGCATTTCTTGATACTATTTACTACAGAGTAGATAGAATAAGGATATTTTATTGAGGAGCTTAACGACTCGTAGTCAAGCCGCGCCACACCTCAGGATGGATGGGGTTCAGGGTAGGTAGGATAAGGATAATGTTAGTAAGGTGCTTAACGACCCGGTTTCAGGCCGCACCACACCTCAGGATGGATGGGGTTCAGGGTAGGTAGGATAAGGATAATGTTAGTAAGGTGCTTAACGACCCGGTTTCAGGCCGCACCACACCTCAGGATGGATAGGATTCAGGATAGGTAAGGTAAGGATATGTTAGTAAGATGCTTAACGACCCGGTTTCAGGCCGCACCACACCTCAGGATGGATGGGGTGTTCAGGGTAGGTAGGATAAGGATATGTTAGTAAGATGCTTAACGACCCGGTTTCAGGCCGCACCACACCTCAGGATGGATAGGATTCAGGGTAGGTAAGGTAAGGATATGTTAGTAAGATGCTTAACGACCCGGTTTCAGGCCGCACCACAGCTCAGGATGGATAGGATTCAGGGTAGGTAGGTAAGGATATGTTAGTAAGATGCTTAACGACCCGGTTTCAGGCCGCACCACACCTCAGGATGGATGGGATTCAGGGTAGGTAGGGTAAGGATATGTTAGTAAGATGCTTAACGACCCGGTTTCAGGCCGCACCACACCTCAGGATGGATAGGATTCAGGGTAGGTAAGGTAAGGATATGTTAGTAAGATGCTTAACGACCCGGTTTCAGGCCGCACCACCCCTCAGGATGGATAGGATTCAGGGTAGGTAAGGTAAGGATATGTTAGTAAGATGCTTAACGACCCAGTTTCAGGCTACACCACACCTCAGGATGGAACATATCACACACATGAACGGATATCACCAATCGTACTCACCAGAAAACTCAACTGAGTAAAATTTTCTCAGCTATTTACACCGAAAAGGAAGGAACTAATATCACTGTAGGTAATTAATAGTTCAGGTTTAAAATAAAAAACCTATGCAATCATTTCATTAATCACTGTAGGTATAGGATCACAGCCCGCCTATGATTCCCGAAACATCCAAAGACCAACCGAAATAAAAATATTTTTCTTTATTCGGTGGTAAATAATACCTCAGGAATCCCTATGATTGCCACTTTCGTTGGTCTCAAACAGAGGTAATCACTAACAACGAATTACTATCCAGTACCACTTTAAAAGAATTTACACTTCACGAAATGATTCCATAAGTACACACAAGTAGGTAGATAATTACTAATTCTAAGACTCACGTTTGTTCTGGTCCACGTTCCGCGTTCAAAAAAGCCTCGAACATTCGCTGCTTCGCCTTTTATCATGCCAATACCCTTCCCCCCTCGTACGTCTCCGTAACTCCCCCGTCGTCTCCCCCGCTCGCACCGCCTCGTTCCCTAATCTCTCTTTGCCTGACTTGTGCATTTGTTGGTGTTTGTCTACCCACATAAACTTTTTTTTTCCTGATGTCTTTGCGGCAATTAGAGTAAATAAGTACTACTTTGCGTTAACAAAGATTAATTAAAATCTGCTAATCTGACCCTAATGGATCCTATTTTATTCATAAATACGTAAATAAGTCGCATAGCCTTCTCGATGGTTTATATTACGTTATCCTCACTAAAGCTGAGTGATAAAAGGAAACAGATTTATACCTATCTTGATTAACATGTTTTGTGCCTACTAGCTGTTGACGACCTTCGTGACACGGTGGAGAAAATATTCGATCGAGACGCGAAAGGTAGCAGGTTCGACTCCCGCTGTGAGACATATGTTTGTATGAATGAGCTGTCCTACTACTGAACCAATTCCTCCACCAAGTATTTAAATTTATATTTAAGGTGACCCTATAAATATTTGTCGGTAGATACTACTACGTACCTATTACTTAGAAGACAACGTAATCCCATTATTCTGCCTTACACATAAGATAATTTAGCCTCTTTTCTTCAATGTTAATGGACGACCTCTGTGGCGCAACGGGCAAAGACTCACCCACGACGCAGGAGGTTGCGGGTTCGATTCCCGCCTCGGAACAAATGATTGTACGGGCCGCAGATATCTGTTCAGGGCGTTATCCAGTATCTGACGAAAATGACTACTACATCATTTGAATCCCCTCTCATAGTATCAAAATGGGCTAATTAGAATTGTCTCCATCTTCTGATTTAGATAAAGACCCGCGCCGTAGGCGATCCCGTTCCACTGAAATCGACAAAATGTATACAAAACAAGTTATTTTCAATCCAATGAGTCTTTTATCAATAAGAATATAGAAGGTACCTTCAGTTTAATCCTAATAAAGTATCCATACAGGTTCTGACTCCTATCTCCAAGTAATTTTGTTTAAAAATTTGTGTTGAAAATTGTTAACAAGCTCCTGCTCAAAACCCATGAGCAAACCCCTCTCACCCTTTCTTTAGGCATGACAAAAATCAAGTTATTTTCAAAACTACCATTCCTCTTTTAATGAAAGCACACAGAATGTTTTCCGTTTAATTTTAAGGAAGTTTTAATACATATTTTTGCTTCTCTTTTAATCTCTATTTGTTAGGAAAGCAAAGTGGAAATCCACTATCATAACACCTACTTAAATTCTATGAGCAACCTCCTCTGATCTTGCTTGTAAATACTTGAAGGTAGAATGTATCTTCCTTGATCAAAGTATCCTAAAAGTACCTATTTAAGACAGTATGTTACATTAACAATTTTCAATTTTAGATTCATTTATGCAGTAAAAGGTGAAAGTTTACTGGTCCCTAATGAGATCTTAAACTTAAATAAATTTATAAAGTAAACGAATCTTTGTCAGTACTATGATTAGTTACAATCGTGTGTGACCGGAGACGGCCGGGACTACTATTATCTGCCCTACTCCACTTCTATCTTTCAGCCTATTCCGCTCCACTCCGCTCCGCTTCAATAGCATTTTCGGATAAAGCTTCGCTTAGCTCATCTTCGCCTCAATGGAGTACCAGCCTAAATAAAGGCACAGAACAAACACAAAAAGCGGACTGTCTGCAAGAGATATGATTGTAGGTATATGAACTTATTCCACTATTATGGAGTGACGTCGCACGGTCTGATCGAACCCCTCGTCTGTCTCGCCTATTCAGGCGAGGGCACATTGACAATAAAAACGCAAAAGTAACAGTTTTATTTCTAAATAAATTGATGTTGAAATAAAGGTGGGTGTGTGTAATCTCGGCCTAAGAATAGAACTCCTCCACTGCCTCCTGTGGATGTCGTGAAAGGCGACTAAGGAATTACACCAGGAGATGGCCAACAGCATCCATCTGAGTACTTTGCATCAAGCTGCGATCACCAATCCGCCTGCCAAGCCCACAACAGTGGATGCAGATGGGCTGATATATATAAGATAAGATAAGATAATGATGATGATGATGATGAAGAAATATTAATTATATTACTAATGCAACACACTGTTACGGTATAGTAAAGATACTACCTATATCGATTTTACCTATTCGACGACCTCCGTGGTGTTGTGGGCGAGTAGACGCAAGAGGTGCGGGTTCGATTCCCGCTGCGGGACAAATGTTTGCATGATCTGCAAATATTTGTTCCGGGTCTAGATGTTGTGGTACCATGGCACTCGTAGTTCCTGATACCAGCGAAACCTAGTATGGAATCAGGACTATATATGTGACTGTTGGTTGTTATGTTCAGTTATGTTATGTTATATCGACATTCAGCTGCTTTAATACCCGCTGGTCTAAACCCATCTTAACATTAGTTTATTATGGATATACCTATAGTGCGACGTAGAACTAAATTAGATTCAAATCACGACGAAAGGTCGCTATTGCTTACAGTAACGAAGGAAATTACTGTCTGGATGGGCCTTTTTGTGTGTAAGTTTGGTGAGAAAGGCCTCTTTAATGTTAATGAGGTTAAATTAATTTCCTTTTACTGAAAGCTTTTATAGAGCTTACAATTTGTAGATGCTGTTAAAGCTTTTGTGCCCTAAAAAGTAGTTACCGTTATTTAAGAATAGATCTCTCCGTCTCCTCACGTGGATGTTATAAAAGCCACAACCGAAAACATAAAGCTGATACAGAAAATATAAAGCCATGTTTAGACACGCGCTATCTTGTCCGCGCTTTTAAAAATCGCGACGCGATCCCTCATAAGGCATGCCTTAAGTATGTACCTAATGTACGCTTTACCGGACGGTACGCCATATGGAATGCTCTCCCTCTTGGTATCAGAATCGTCAAATCTCTTCTTATTTTCAAAAAGCTATTCTGCCGTGCTTCCGAAAAACGCATTAACTAGGTTTTGAAACTTTTCGAGAAAATCGAGTTTAAAATTTTTATTTTTATTTTTCTTGTATCTCCGGAACGGAAAGAGATACCAACATGAAAGCTGTACCAAAACAAAGAGAAAAGTGTCAAGAATACAAAAAATACAAACGTATATAAATATACAGTACAGTGTTCTATGTAATTTGAAAAAGGTACTTATCGCTAGCAGCCTCTTATACTTTTAGCCCATGATCACTAGTCATAAACGTATCAACTACCCTACTTGATGCATTTATGCTTTGTAAATCAATATAATGTAATTTTGTGTCGTAAGCTTTTATCCCAATCCTTCAATAATACATATGATAAGTGCATCAACTACTTCACATAATGCGCTTATGTTATGGAAAATGGCTTAATTTGACGAGATAATACAAATAATGCCAACTAAAAAAAACTTCGACTTCACGAATAATCCTCACGAAAATGACATCTAGTAAACATTGTGGAAATGGAATCAAAATCTCAAAATCGCTATGTGTGACTCCACATCAAATACATCAAATTGTATGTACGATGGTACTCGTAGTTCCTGATACCCACGACACAGGGAATCCTAGTGTGGGATCAGGACTACGTATGTGGCTGTTGGGTGTTATGTTATGTACCTTACAGCCAAAACTTAGCGAAAGGGCAAATATACGTCACGCTAAGTCGAGTCAGAAGTTTGGAAGGTATAGTTTTATCTGATTTGGACGTCAACAAATTATTAAATCGACCACACGATGACATAAGTGACGGAAATAACGAGGCTATGAAATTTGTCTTCTGACAATCAAGGCCACACAGACAACTCAAGTATCGCAATTAGAACGCGGGATATTAATTATCATAAAAATCATTCATAGCCAGAGTGCATCTCATGGCAATTCCAATAAATCACAATTCTCAATTCCTCATGGGTTCCATCATCAGAACTAGATTTTGATAAAAATGGGACCATTCTGTAAGTATAATTTTCCAAATCGGTTTATAAAAAACGGAGATATGAGGTAACAAACATAAAAAACGCTACAGACACATATTAAGTGTTTCAGAAGTAGGTCGATGGAGGCGACCGTTCGTCATGGTATTCTAGAAGGGATGCCTGTGTCCAGCAGTGGACTTCTACAGGCTGATTATGGTGATGATGAATCTCTGCGTACCCATTTGGGAAACAGGGATGACATAATATGAAGTGTGTAATTACTTGTGAAGATATTGAACTTAAACAGAATTAACTAAAAAGTAAACTGTTTCAAAGCTGTATTCGTTCCGTTAAAGAAAATTGAATAACATTGATTATACTTGGAAAAACTAACAATCAAAACTCTTTCTACGATTTACTTACACGTTTCTATTGTTATGGCTGAGAAAATGAATTACTACCTGCTTAACTTCTTATCAATACAAATTTACAATCCACTTATATAATTATGAAAACCACGTAAATATTGCTGCTACGAACGCGAGTTCAGATACACCGCCACACACTACGCGCCACGCGCGGTAGCACCGTGACAGGCAGGCGAAACACAATAAAGTTCCCGTCTGATACCCTACCTCACCTCCGTATTGGCCGTGTTCAGTACCGCGTTGCCTATCATAAATGTACTAACTTGTACATTTAATGCGATATAATTTGTATGACAATATAAAATGTATGCTATGTTTTCCAAATAATAAGTGCATTATCTTGCCTATAGCTTAAGTTGATGGTACTAATCTAAGCACGCTGCCAATAATAACCATAGGTATTGCTAGAAATAAGCGCACTAACTCAAATATAGTGCATTTATGACTAGCAAACCATTAAATTCTAGAAAAAAAGTTTGCACTAACTATAGATAGTGCGTTTTTAATAAGTAAATCTTTAATCGCAGTCTTAGTTAATACGTTTTCGAAAACTGTAAAACGGTGTATATGAAAATATCATGAAAAGTCACTTTGAGAAAGTTGTAGATCTCGTTTTCCTGATATCAGATAATGTATTAACTCAATTTCGCCAAAAACCTTAGTTGATGCGTTTATCGCAAGCGCGGCAGTATTGCTCAATAACTTTTTGTCCGTGTCTCATAACTGGTGAGTTATTATTAACTCTAGTATGCTCAGATATAAACATAATATATATACATATGTTATGTGTAGTTAAGTTATATATTTTTATATACACCGTTAAACTTTTATTGATTAAAAACCAACGTCCTTAATCGTTTTCATCAATTTCAATCCCTCCCAAGGTTGTCTGGGAGAGATTGCTCCCAGTTATAAGACCACCCATTGTACATCTATAGTGATACTAGTATGATTATTTTCTATATATCTAAGTAATATGTCAATGGCACGCTAACTTATAGCGCTATATTAATATAGCACGCGTCTGGATGCGGCTTAAGTCTTACTAGTTTCCGTGTCCGACTTAACCAAGTAGCGTGAACCCTACACAAAGACCTTTCCTTATTACTTAAATACCTTAAGTGTTTCCAACTACCGATAAGTTATGGAGGTCAAAGCCGAAAGACAAACCGGGAACAATATCACAATATCGCAGGTAGTAATAAGTTAGGTAAATAACGGTATGTAATAAGTAAGTTAAGTTGGCCGTGGTCTCAGCCTAAGAATAGGACTCCAACTCCTCCCATGGATGTCGCAAATGAAAGAAAGAAAGAGCATTTATCAATGATGTAGATGATAAGAATGACACGACGAGCCTCCTTGACTTTGGAGTCACTTCGTTACATTGTCATTCAGTAAAGGTAAAAGTTACAAACTTCATGTTTATACAGTGATTATTTGAGGATGTAATCTAACGAAATCATAGATCAGAAATACGATTGGTAAAACTTTTCTCGATAGATTTATTTTTTGAAACCGGTCATCCTAAAACCTTTTTTACATCCATCCTTCGAATCTAGAAGATATTGACGTTAAATTTTTATACAATTCGGTAGAAAATCACAGCACGTAACAAAATAGAAGATGGTTAATTTTTATATTTACTACTTTTTAAGCAAAACGAAGTTTTATAATATGACGCTTACGTCATTTGCTTCTGAATGTTTCGGGGCGGGACAGAATCTATACCGCATCTCTTCTCGGGCTCAAGTGAGTAATAGCGCTATCACTTTCTAATCGGGGCTCATGGGCGGAGTTAGCGTGGGAAATTGTTTCAAGGAGTATCGTCTTAACAAAGAAAATTAAAACACACAGAAGGCAACCATTACTTTAGTTATTTTATAAATAGTGTGCCTCTTAGGTGAAGGTGACTTAGGGATTATTATTAAGCCAGGAGATGGACAGCAGCATCCACCTGAGTACTTAGCACGAATACTGCGATCACAAATTCACCTGCCAAGCGTTAACGTTCAACGTTTTCGACATCCACGGGAGGAGACGGAGGGGTCTATTCTTATATTACATTACTCTATGTTACATTAGCTTCCCTAGAAACAGCAGTTGTTTTAAAGCGAAAAGAACGAATTTCAAAGGTCCTTGAACAAAAAAATGCTCTTCCTTGTGTGGATAGAACCAACTCCATTCGAGATAGCAAACATGACACCCTGTATATATTAGAATTGTTTAAGAAAAGTTCTTAGTCGTCATTTGAATATTTTGTTTAAAACTTATTAATTAAAACCTTAGAACTTGTATTATTATTCGTGAAACGGCTGTGGGATTCGCAAAAAGCGCCACACGCGACCACAGCCACCAGTGCACGAATGAAGATGTGATAGAACGTAACTTTTACGTCTCAAGTTGTTTAAGGTGGATCGTCTCGCAAGTCGCGCGAAATTCAAAATTCGTGTTTTTGCTCATCACAGCTCATCAACACATCTTGTGATGGCGAAAACTGATTTTGCGAAAACTAGGAGACGATAGTTGTTAATAACACACATGTTTTAGTTGTTAATAACTCATAAAGATAATTAGTTTAGCTACGAATATTGTTTAATGATTTTTACAGTATTTTTAGGGTTCCGTACCCAAAGGATAAAACGGACCCTATTACTAAGGCTCTCGTCCGTCCGTCCGTCCGTCTGTCACCAGGCTGTATCTCATGAACCGTGATAGTCAGACATTTTAAATTTTCACAGATAATGTATTTCTGTTGCCGCTATAACAACAAATACTAAAAAACAGAAATACTAAAATACTAAAACAAAATATCCCCCATACAACGAACGTTTTTTTTGATGCTGCTGATATGGTGCTTTGTACATCATAATTACCGGTTACCGGAAATCGAACCCGCACCTCTTGCGTCTCAACCGGCTACGCGTCCGCAATGTAATTAAGATCGTTATATGTGTAAATAGAAGAAGTGAAGCGTTCTACTAAGAGCACCGATTTTAAGAACACCGATTCCTATTTTCGATCTGTGCTCTTAGTGGAATAGTAGAAGATATTAAAAATCATTCCACGAAGAGCATCTACGGTAGAGTAGCTGCTAGTGATGGGGTATTTTATGCATAATACTTTTTTGACAAGCATTATTTTTAACCGACTTCAATAAAAGGAGGAGGTTCTCAATTCGGTTGTATTTTTTTTGTTGTCTCATAACTTCATCATTTGTAAACCGATTTGGAAAATTCTTTTCTTATTTGATAGGATATACTTCCAGATTGGTTCCATTTTTATAAAAAACCCTGTTCTGATGATGGAATCCATGTGGAATTGAGAGAAGTCCTCAAATATTTTAGACATACCTATAGCGATTTTGGTATTTTCAGCAACAAGTTATTGTTATGTATACCTTAACCAAACAAAAAAATTCAGATAACTGAATTAAATGGTGAAAGTCGGTTATTTAATGAAAAGTTATAATGATTAAAATGAAGTGACTTTATGTGTTAGTTAGTTTATCTTCCAATCCATCAATGCGTCAAGTTACGCTCTCAGTCGCTAACTGTCAATGCTTTTTGCTCCTCAATGGAGACATCGGGATACTCGTTATCGTATGTTCCAGTTAGCCATCACTCAGGTGAATCAATCATTACGTCAATCTGTATTTATCGTTTCTGGAAATGTTAACTCTACTAATTCTATCTAGAGACTTCCCAACCAGTAGGGCGTATCTCTCTAAGAGAGTCGCACCACGGGTCTAGATTATTAGTGTATTGATCAGTGATTAGTGTTTACATAATTTCATGGAGTTTGATGAAATAATAGACAAATTAGAAGCAAAATAGAACTTCTTTCACGTACAAAAGGGCATAAACGCCCTACCATCAAACGTTATGTACTACCTACATCTAAATTGTACTACCTACATCTAAATTGTACTGCCTACATCTAAATTGTTTTCCACAATGCACAAAGGTTTGCTGTAAGAGAATGCTATCTAGCATTAAGTTCACCTATATCTAGAGTACTTTGAAGTTGTGCAATAAAAAAAATTCTATGCGGAGAACCTTTTCGAAAACTGGACAATCGTTTTACAGGATCAATAAGTTTTTTGAAAAATGTATTTTTCATAACTTGATTAATTTAGTGATCGGAACCGTGAGCTGATCAACATGAGACCAAATACTGCCAGGCTACTTAATCATCGAAGAGTACCGTTGTCCACCTTCCGTCTCCGTCATCACATCAGCTCGCCTTCACCATAATATTGTATTGGCATCTAAAGTTGACAGGTATGAAAAAATTTCTGCTCAATCAGTTAAACTTAACTGACTTAAAATTCATTTGCAAGATTTCACCCGGACAAATATACATACAAGTTGAATAAAAGTTTTTAAAAATAGACGTCGTTTCTTCAAAACTACTTGGTAACAATTTATCATTAACTTTTTCAACTAATCATCAGAACAATATACAAACTTACCTATATTTATAAAATCAAATCATCATGAAACAATGGGAGACAAATTCTAATCCAGGCAGGTCCAGAAAGCATGCCTAATTAATTACTACCCAGAATCCTTTCCACAAAAGTTTAAAGGCTTTCGCCCACTGTAGCACTACGTGCATTTTATTGTTTAAGACTTGCAATACTAACAACCCATCTTGAACCCGTCTTCAACTAAATGATTATTCAACATTCAAATCGACAAAGATGTCAGCCAACTAATCCGACTCGGATGGGCAGTGTTCGATAAATTACGCCATATTTTGTCGTCACAGATACTACGGAGGCTCAAAACGAAAGTCTATAATCACTAATCAGTGCGTGTTGCCACTTTGCCATCAGTGACACTGAGGTGTGGTCGCTATCTATTGGCTCAACGTCACGTAGCGGATTATGGAGAGAGCTATGCTTGGAGTTTCACTATATGATAGAATCCGAAACAAGAAGAACCAAGATCACCGATATAGCTCTCAGAATCAGCAATTAAAGTGGCAATGGGCAGGCCATATAGTTAGCAGAACTGACAACCGTTAGGAAACAAAGGTTCTGAAGTGACGACCACAAACTGGACGACGCAGTGTAGGAAGGCTCGTTAGACAAAATACATTTTGAAGGTTACAGGAAGTTGGCAGACGGAGGCGGCTCAAGACCATTCGCCGTAGCATTCTATGGGGAAGGCTTATGTCCAGCAGTGGACTTTTATAGGCTGATGATGATGTATTTTAATGCAGAAGCTAAACAATTTATTTCATTTGACGGCTTCAACACTTTAATATTACTATTATTACCATTATTTATAATTAAAAAATTGTTTCAAAAAATATTGTGCAACGTTGTGCTTTATCGGGTTCCAGCCTTAAAACGACAAAAAAGCCGTATCTCATACGAGAATTTTGACGGAATACTATGAACATTTGCGCGAATATCTGCCGAATATTTTCGGCTGTTTAAGGTAAAAATCTAAGAAATATTCGCAGACAATTGAGAAGTTTTTCCACGAGTAATTAGTGGGAAACGGCAGTTGAATTATTAATAAGGTAAATTAGGTAAAGTTCTGAACAATTCTATAATTAGGACGTTTTGTGATGTATGGAGAATGTTAGGATGTTTTACCTCGTAAGATTTAGTAATTAACGTGTACCTAATTACACAAAAATCTTATGTTGAATTAAATCAAGAGAGGGAAATTATTACATCAGGTATTAAGTAACTCTCTGGTAGGTAGGTTTTTTAAGGTTCCGTACCTCAACTGTTAAAAACGCCAGATCTATTCTCTATCTCGCGACAGGTTTGTAACAGGCGTAAATTGCGCGATCATTAAATAACAAAATAAATAAATGTTGGACATTTCACACAACATTATCTAGCTCCAAGCTAAGCAGAGATTGCTTATTATGGGTACTGGATAACTGATATACTTAATACAATACATTACATAGATAGTTATTTTTTTATTATACATAGAAAATAGAATAGAATATAATAGAATATTCTTTATTGCACAAAAAACAAATCATGTACATAGGCGAACTTAATGCTAGGAAGCATTAAAAAACCCAGAAGACCCTGAACAAATATTTGTAGATCGTACAAATATTTGTTCCGAGGCGGGAATCGAACCCGCAACCTCCGTTGCAGGCGAACCTTCGCCCGCCGCGCCACAGAGGTCGTCTCGATCATTGCTTTCAAACGTCACTTTTTTAATACAAAAGTTACCGTTTGACAGCATCATTGCGCAAATCATTTTCATTCATTCATTCGATCATTCGCGCAATTTACGCCTGTTGCAAACCTGTCGCAAGGTCCTTAGAATCACTTTGCTGTATGTCTGTCTATCAAGACCCTCTTATCTCAGGAACAGCTAAAGGTTCTTCTTGAACGGATTTTAGATGTCCATTGCTGGACGAGGCCTCCCCCATATAATGCAATGGGGGGTTTGCCATAATCTCCACGCTTGGCAGGAGGATTGATGATCGCAGTATTGGTGTAATTTACTCAGATGGGCGTAATTCCTTAGTCACCTTATACGATATCTATAGGAGAGAGGCGTCTTATTCTTAGGCCGAGTCCACCGAGACCACCGAGACCACCACCAAAAGTTTTTTCCTGTCATAATATATATATATATATATGTTGTTCCAGAGCTACGACGTCAATTGCAGACAGACTTTGACGTGAGTCAGTAATATGAGGTTTGTGTGTCTAGATACCTACTTATGGGAACTAAATTATTTGTATGTCATAATGTATGAAATTACCATATTATTATTATTATTACATACTCAGTATGTAATAATAATAATAATATGGTAATTTTATGTACCTAGAAGGAAATCAGGACCTAAAACACAAGTCTCTATGACTTAGTGTTGGTTCTGTCTAAACTATTTATTTGAAATGTATATAAACCAAGCCATTATGCATATTTAAAGAACTTTTTTACTAATTTAAAATTATGCATTTTCATTTATTATGTATTGTGCTTGAAAGAAATAAATCATTTATTATTTATTTTTATCTATCTCTTTGATAAAATTATAAGTAAGTAAATGGAAAGCTTTTACGGTTTATATTGCAGAATGTCCCATATTATACGACTGTGCGAACCCGAATTGAAACCGCTGCTTCTCATAAATATGTAACCAGCATCCACGCATAGCTTTTATCTCTTTTCTCCATAAAATCTTAACGGTGAGATCTGCATAACGATGCAACCAGATTATACGCAGTTTTATTTCTTTAGTCGTTATTATCAAGACTATTAAAGTATAATCTAATTTTTTATGATTCGTCAGTTTCACTATCCGCCATCTTGAATTTCTGACTAGCTGTCATGCCCGCAACGCCCTCTGCAATTAATTTCAAAAGATTCCATCTTCATCAGCCGATAGAGATCCACTGCTGGGTGAGGCCTCCCCCATAGCATGCAATGAAGGATTTGCCATAATCACCACGCTTAACAGGTGGATTGATGATCGAAGTTTGGTGTTAAGCACTCAGGTAGATGCTGCTGCCCATCCACTGGCGCAATCCCTTAGTCGCCTTTAACGACATCTAAAGGAGGAGTTAGAGGAGTGTTATTCTTAGGCCGAGACAACCACGGCTTAAAGGTCTCACATAATGCTTAATAAAAATTATAAAACCGGCCAAGTGCGAGTCGGACTCGCGCACGTAGGACTCCATACCATCATCCTATGAAAACGGCATTATATTTTATTATTATTATTTTTATTTTCTTTGGTTTTTTAGTATTTGTTGTTATAGCGGCAACAGAAATGCATCATCCGTGAAAATTTCAACTGTCCAACTATCACGGTTCATGAGATACAGCCTGGTGGGTGATAGACGGATCTATAAAAACTGCAAAAAAAACACGTTATTTTGCATGGGAGCCCCCTCAAATATTTATTTTATTCTGTTTTTAAATATTTGATGTTATAGCAGAAATAGAAATACATCTTCTGTGAAAATTCAAACTGTCTAACTATGACGGTACATGAGATACAGCCTGGTGACCGACGGACGGACGGACGAACAGTGGAGCCTTAGTAATAGGGTCCGTTTTAACCTTTGGGTACAGAACCCTAAAAACGTACTTTTCACCCTTTCGGGCAGGTTAACATCTTGAGACCAATAGCGCAAACGCAGGGCATTGTTTTTCGTTTATTTTTTCTTCTTCTAATTGTCTTTCGTTTTTCTTTATTGTTTAGGTCAAGTCAGTCTAGTCATGCCTTAGTAAAGCGGTGGCAGTATTACTAAGACTTTGGTGGTAAATGACCATCAATTTGAAAAGCCACGTAATACACATTAGTTGTATTTAATTTCATTACGCTTGTGCTATTTAAATGAGCAACACTAGTTAAAATGACACTTAAATTACATGATATTACTCATATTCTAAAAAAGCGGGAAGAATCCAATAGTTAGTAAATTTCGTTTTGTTTTGTCTTAACTGAACTTTTTGGTGCTTAATACAAAAAAACAAAATATTTTTCATCCCATCTATTCGAAAAGGACGACTTGGTTCGCCTTTAAGTGCACCCAAAGGTGGTGTTTTCTGTATGAAGCTTTTATAAGTGCGCCGCAATAATCTTTGCCGCGCACTTTTTAAATATGGAACATATCGAACTCAAATAAGTGCGCCGCAATTATCTTTTACGCGCACTTTTTGAATTTGGAACATCTTGAAAAGAATCAAACACAAATAAGTGCGCCGCAATTATCTTTGCCGCGCCCTTTTTAAATTTGGAACATCTTAGTGTTCAGCGCCAAAGTCGTACGCAAATATTGTTTAAATAAATACTGGCTGGTACGACGCGACGGCCCATAGTCGCGCCACCGGCTGAATAAAATAAAACAAATTAGAAACGCGCGAACTACAGCCCGCGATTTCGTCATTTCTAACCGACTCTACAAAAAGAAGGAGATTCTCAATTCGGTTGTTTTTTTTTTAAATATTTATTACCTCATATATACGGCGTTTATGAACCGATTTGGAAAATTCTTTTTTTATTTGAATAGATATACTTACAGATTGGTCCCATTTTTTTCAGAATCCAGTTCTGATGATGGAATTCATGAGGAATTGAGGGAACTCCTCAAATATTGTAGGCATACATATGGCGATTTTGATATTTTCAGCAACAAACCAAGCATTTGCATTCAGAAAGTATCATAATCCTTTCACCTCTATGTAGGGTTGCCAACCGTACTCTAAAATAGAGTATTGTACTCTATATCATGTAAGCGTACTCTATAATCTATAACACTAATAGAGTACGCTAAAATACTCTTTTTTACACAATTTTTACTAAAATCATATCATGACGCCAGTCATATAATATTATGCAAAAACCCATAATCAAAACCAAAAAGACCACTATTTACTATGTTGATATGATATGTTGGTATCCCCAATTCCTCAAACCACATTCGGACGTTCGTGAACGCAGCCATTAATGTCATTATGTCAAACGTGTCAATGTCATTGTTCTGAGTTGAGGCTTTGTTCTGAGCTTAGAGGTTAGTTTTAACTAACCTTACCTAACTAACCTTTAACCTAACCTAACCTAAAAATTATAGAAGGAAAACTTAATTTACAAAGACTAAAAATACACATGGACAGTTTATATTCAGAAGTTATAATTTTAAAAGAACTCCAAGCTGAATTGTTAAATAACACAGATTTTATGCAAAAATCCACTGCAGAAAAATGGCAATTTATTTTTAAAAAGTGTCCTGGAGAATTTGATTGTTTAAAAAAATTTATTGGCTATATACTCTCTGTTCCCGCCACTTCAGCATTTACTGAAAGAGTCTTTTCGATCATGAATGTGAAATGGCGAGAAGAGAGAAACAGAGCTTCATTGAAATTGATTAAAAATGAGCTCTTGATCTATATAAATTTAGAGTTAGAATGTTCGGACTCATACAATTCTTTTAAAAACAATGAAAAATTGTTATGTGCTGCAAAAAGTACAAAAAAATACCTTTTTAAAAATTTAAAATAAATGATACTCTTTTTTTTATGTCCATACTCTTTATTTACCTCCTTTGAAATCAGATATACTCTATTTCTTCTACAAAAAGTTGGCAACCCTACCTCTATGGTTCTTTCATAATTTTTTTTTCATCCAAATATTTAGTCGAATACAATGGCGGATGTCTGTTTTTTAAATGAAAAGTTATTCACGGATTGTTAGAAATTCATGGTTTTGTTTTGAAATAAAATATGAGGCGCCTTTTATTTTCTCATAGAGGGTGATGAAAAGTGGAGTGTAACACTCGGGCGCAAAATATATTTTTGGCTCGGGCGTCGTACTTTGAATCCCTCGCTACGTTCGGGATTCTACTAAAGAATCCCTCACTTCGCTCTGGATTCAAAAAAGCGCCCTCGCCGTAAAAATATTATTTTGCTCCCTTATGATACAATCTACTATACAATTGCACAAGGAACGTTCTACTCTAGCTCCAGAGCAAGAAAGTTTGACAGACACAAAAAAAAAATATGAAATATGCTCTAAAGCGATGTCTGAAGATTCAATTTAGCTCTATAACTCTTTTCATACAATCTTAAAAACCCGTTTTTATCCCCCTAAAGATCGAATTTCATGAAATACTTTCTGAACCTCTAGAAGACAATATAAACATTCCCTAATTATTACACGCACTCGTTTGATATTTGTCATACTTCTCAGTAGAACTACTGACAAGGAGGCGTAATACACAAATACTTATTCAAGTACAACTGGTAGTACAAATGACACACCTTTGTGTCTATAGTACAACTATAAAAATACAAGTAAATTCACTCGACTTCAATCGACTTTTTGAATTCTAAGTTGAACTGGTAGAACAAATGATACAAACTTGTATCTAAAGTCTAAAGTCGAGTGTATGTACTTAAATTTTTTGTAGTTGTACTAGAGATACAAAGGTGTGTCATTTGTACTACCAGTTGTACTTCTCAGTAGAACTACTGACACGGAGGCTAATAAACAGCTGTTTATTAAAACCATGTCATGCCTTGCACAAAAGCTAAAAACATTGAAGAGGCCCAGATAATTATTGGTTTAATTTATGTCAAGGATTTGACCTAGAAACCAGCTGTTTTGCATAGTAATTATCGAGCAGGGGTGAATTAATGAAGGGTTAATAATTATTAAACTAAGCTTCGGTTTATTTATCGTTTTAATTGGATCGCTAAAAAGTTTTGAAGGTACATAGAGGCACTACAATGCAAATAAATGTCCGAAATAAAAATTATCAAAAAAATGCCAAGCCGTGTTTGTTACCCTGACTCTTCTTGTTTTAATCGCGTTGGAACACGAGTAAATTTAGTTTGTAATACGATTCAAAATTATCCGTGATTTCAATGGATAAAATACTTTGACTTTGAATTTAATTTCGAAAAATTTGAGGTTCTCTTGTTTGGTCTTGTTAATCCACTCCGTGTAGCTTTAGTTGGTACCAGCCCTTATACAATTTTGCTGCAATTCTTTTGTCATACTCTGATTTAGTGGATTAATTTTGAGGGACAAACTAGAAAAGATTTTGATATATCCCAAAAATTACCAACCAGGTGGGAATTGAACCCACGAAAATATCCTTGATACGGAGATGCGTTAACTGCGCCACTGGTCGACTGGTTGAAAAAGTGGGATGGTATCACCGGCTCAAAGCACCGTATATAGCTAAACAAGAAAATTAAAAAAAAACTTTGGGTAGTTGAATCATGGAATGCATCAAATGAAGATGCTCGTTATGAGATACTTACAGTTTTTTTAAATCATATTTTTAAGGAAAACATACTTAAATCAAGCAGAGTAGCCTACTTGTATATACGGAACCTTCTTTACGCTAATTCGACCTTTGTGGAACCAAAGCTTAGATTAGCTAAAGCCTAGAACTTGAAGCTACGTAAGTTTGTTGCCAGTATAAAAAACCCTATCCCAGTAATGTATGCGACATTATCGTAATTAGACTAAAGCTATTATGCATACACCACCATGTTATACATCGTGGCTGGCAGGCTCCGTCGCGCGTATCCGATTGGTAATGTGTGGTCCTCAGCGATGTACAAAATTGTTTATTGGGTATTGGATTTGGATGTGGCTTTTGACCGTTCCGGCAAGCTATGAAGGCACTGACTGCTGCACTTCTGTCAATTACATACCAAAACCCAACTTCTGTGATCCTACTAATATTATAAACGCGAAAGTTTGTGAGTATGGATGTTTGTTACTCTTTCACGTAAAAACTACTGAATGGATTTGAGTGAAATTTGGAATGGAGATACTTTACGCCCTGGATTAACACATAGGCTACTTTTCATCATCATCATCATCATCATCATCAATTTTCATCATTATTCACGCGTGTGAAACCGCGGGGCGCAACTAGTTCAAAATAAAATAAAACATTTTAATCCTACTTTCTTTCATAAGAAAAATATAATCGATTTGAGAACCTCCTCCATTTTTTGAAGTCGGTTAAAAAGAGATGGCATTGCTTATTTTTATATATTTCAAAGGTTTTCCCGGAGGTGGCTTCATAGCTTGCTGGGTAGAATAGAATAGAAAACATTTTATTGGAAACCACATCACAAATTAAAACATTAAAATAATTATTGTACGTATGGAAGTACAATGGGCGGTCTTATCGCTGAGAATGATCTCTTTCAGACTCTTCACGACAATTCTTCTACGGATTTCCTCATTTCGGATTCTATCACGTAGTGAAACTCCTAGCATAGCTCTCTCCGTAGTCTGCTGCGCGACTTTTAGCTAGTGAATTGTAACATTTAAACATAGTTTTTTTATCATAAATCACCAACTGCCTCCTCCATTCTTTAATCCCCCCGCGTCCTAGGAAGCCGCTGCGCCCGCGCCTCTGGCCGCGATTTGCCACGATCCAACATAAATTATTGTAATGCACAACATCTGTAGAATACGCAATAAATAACAAAATGTGAACTTAAATCTCGCGGGAAACTGCAAAGGATGATTTGCTGCTGGGAAAAATTTTTAAGCATCACGGTTTGTAATTGAATTCAAATGTAACTGTTGGCTGTATAATAACGATGTTAATTTTTAACCGACTTCACAAAAAGGAGGAGGTTCTCAATTCGGTTGTATTTTTTTATGAACCGATTTGGGAAATTCTTTTTTTATTTGAATAGATATACTTCCAGATTGGGCCTATTTTTTTCAGAATCCAGTTCTGATGATGGAATCCATGAGGAATTGAGGGAACTCCTCAAATATTGTAGGCATACATATGGCGATTTTGATATTTTCAGCAACAAACCAAGAATTTGCATTCAAAAAGTATCATAATCCTTTCACCACTATGGTTCTTTCATGATTTTTTTTCATCCAAATATTTAGTAGAATACAATGGCGGAAGTCGGTTTTTTAAATGAAAAGTTATCTGCTAAAGAAATAAAGCATAAGTACCTAAGCAAAGAAATAAGTATAATAAAATTGGCTCTATGAATTATACTATTGACTTATGACTACTGTGGCACGGAGGGCGAGTAGCCGGCTGAGATGCGAGAGATTGCGGGTTCGATTCCCGCTGCGGGACAAAATGTTTGTATGATCTGCAAATATTTGTTCCGGGTCTGGGTGTTATGGTACCATGGTACTCGTAGTTCCCAATACCCACGACACAGGGATTCATAAGTGTGGGATCAGGACTATTTTGTATAAGACAATAATATAATAATAATATATAAGGGTGTTATGTTATGATATATCCATTTCCCAAGAAATAAAGCTAGTACTATTGGCTCTATAAAATAATTATGTCTATTTTCTTCAAAATAAATAATAATAGAGCTTTTTCAAGCAGCATTAAAAGTTACGTCTGAAACAATCACTACCGAAGTATACAAAGTGAAAAATTAATTTGTGCCAAACACATCGCTTGTTCACTTAAGAGCGATAAAAACTTTGTACATATCTTCATTTTACACAATCCCCTTTAGTCGATACTGGCCTTTATTTCTACCTATGTACCTTATAGAAATAAAATTCTTTCTCATTGATTCTACAATACTATTTGATGACTGACCGTCCCATTGACACAATGAATATGTGAGTAAAATAAAACAGTTTACTGTAAATGCACCCCCTTTCAGTATCACTGAATAAACTATGAGTTCCACTCGACTTGACCTGTAATTCACTTTGTTTGTCGTTTTAAGTACACGTCATTTCCTCCTTTCTGTATTCTGTTAGGTTTGATGTTCTGTGGTGCCTTTTTGTATCGTCTAGGTGTATTATATGGACAGTGGTTATGTCCGTAATGTCTACAACGTCATATAGGTAAACACAACGCATTTTTCATCGGTAATTATACGTCCTAGAGAGATAAGCTTAGGAGCTGTCAAAGTTCTTCTGTTCGAGCGTTACCAAATCTAAGTGCTTTTATAAGAAAATTAAATGATTTATTGGGCAATAAGGCATATTGTACAATTGACGGATTCTTGTCTGACAGTATTATAAGTTAATGGTATAATGTATCGAATCTACCTATCTTATATATTTTTTTTCCTTATACTAGCTGCCCGCGCGCGACTTCGTTCGCGTGGTCCCGGTGTTTGGCCTGATTAACATTTTTTTTAACAAATTAGGACCACTTGTTGGCGTAGGCATCCACTTTCTACCCTGCCATGAGCGCCTGGTATTCTGACTTCCCTAAACTACGACAAAACATTTCAAAACCAAAATCACCTAAATCGGCCCTGCCGTTCTCGAGTTTTAGCGAGACAAACGAACGGCAATTGATTTATATATATATAAAATATATAATATATAGATTTGACATTTGATTGATTTGATTTTGTTTTTTTTTATAATGTAATTTGATTTTATTAAAATGATGATTTTAAATGTAGGTACCTTTAGGTACCATTTGCATGCCGAAATTGGTAATGCATGGCTTGTTCTCCATAAATTATTTTCATCCCTTCTATTCGAAAAGGACGACTTGGTTCGCCTTTAAGTGCAACCAAAGGTGGTGTTTTCTGTATGAAGCTTCTATAAGTGCGCCGCAATTATCTTTGCCGCGCACTTTTTAAATTTGGGACATATCGAACTCAAATAAGTACGCAGCAATTATCTTTTACGCGCACTTTTTGAATTTGGAACATCTTGAAAAGAATCAAACACAAATAAGTGCGCCGCGCCTTTTTTAAACTTGGTACATCTTAGTGTGCAGCGCCAAAGAAGTTGAATGCAAATATTGATTAAATAAATACTGGCTGGTACGACGGCCCATAGTCGCGCCACCGGCTGAATAAAAAAAAACAAATTAGAAATGCGCGAACTACAGTCCGCGATTTCGTCATTTTTAACAACTTTTTAACCGACTTTACAAAAAGGAGGAGGTTCTCAATTCGGTTGTATTTTTTTATTTTTTTAATGTTTGTGACCTCATATTATCTCCGGCGTTTATGAACCAATTTGGAAAATTCTTTTTTTATTTGAATCCACTTTGGACACCACTTTTTTCCACTTTACTTCCAGATTGGTCCCATTTTTTTCAGAATCCAGTTCTGATGATGGAATCCATGAGGAATTGAGGGAACTCCTCAAATATTGTAGGCATACATATGGTGATTTTGATATTTTCAGCAACAAACCAAGCATTTGCGTTCAGAAAGTATCATAATCCTTTCACCACTATGGTTCTTTCATAATTTTTTTTTCATCCAAATATTTAGTCGAATACAATGGCGGAAGTCTGTTTTTTAAATGAAAAGTTATTCACGGATTGCTAGAAATTCATGGTTTTGTTTTGAAATAAAATATGAGGCGCCTTTTATTTTCTCATAGTGGTGATGAAAAGTAGAGTGTAACACTCGGGCGCAAAATATATTTTTGGCTCGGGCGACGTACTTTGAATCCCTCGCTACGATCGGGATTCTACTCTAGAATCCCTCACTTCGCTTTGGATTCAAAAAAGCGCCCTCGCCGTAAAAGTATTATTTTGCTCCCTTATGATACAATCTACTATTGTCACCTTTTACTAGTTACCCATGTTTTTAAATGAATAAATGATTATATGATTATGGTTATGAAAGTTAAGTGCAAACAGGCATTAGTGTTTTATTTGTTCATGAACTGACAACCTTTGGGGAATACAGGTTCTTGGGTGGCAACCAGGAACCGGAGACGCAGCAAGACCACAGCTCCTTACTCGATGGACCGACGCGAGGTCATTTTATAGAGGCCCAATCACGTTGTTTATAAACGAATTAACCGTACGAACGGAACGTTTTTGGTTTCGGTTCAAATTTTGTTTAGCTGATGTATTACACTATTTCTGAACGATTGAATCGTTGAAGTTACTAAACACTGTGACATAAATGCTCATAAAATAATTAAAATTCGTTTGACAGCGGAACAGACGTTCCGAAAGAAACGCTTTTTAGGGTTCCGTACCCAAAGGGTAAAACGGACCCTATTACTAAGGCTCGGTTGTCCGTCCGTCCGTCTGTTACCAGGCTGTATCTCATGAACCGTCATAGTTAGACAGTTACAACTTTCACAGATGATGTGTTTCTGTTGCCGCTATAACACCAAATCAACACTGACTCAAGGTTGTCCTGACATAACAACTGAATTGTTACTATAGTACCACACCCCTTTATTATTATTATTACCTGAATATACTTACCTAAATTCTTACAACTTACCCTTTTGTATTTAAGTATATGCCTGTTTGGGTGCCTAGCTTTATGGGTAAGTGCCTAAGGCCTAGTTTTTAATAATAAGTTCTCGGTGGTTGTTTTGCTGTTTCCTTTGCTGAAACAGCAGATAGCTTCCGAGTACATGGCTGCTGTGACGACAGCAGCATTCTAAGGTGAGGCTGAAAAACAGCGTGGCTGAGCCCTCGTCCTTTTCTCATACACTAACTATTTAACTTTATTATAATTGTACTCTTGTAACTAGATTAGTGTAAGTGAATAAATGCCCTTTTATTTTTTTTTATTTTTTTTTTAAATAATAAATAAAAATTAAGGTTGCTCCCATACAACAAACGTGATTTTTTATAGATAAACTGCCGTTTTTATAGATAATGGTACGGAACCCTTCGTGCGCCAGTCCGACTCGTACTTGGCCGGTTATTGACGCTGACAAATATGTAGTGAATGTCCGAGGCCGTTAGTCTAAGTTTTAACAAGCAATAGACACGGACATAATATAGCTAGGATCTTTAGTCATTATTCTGAGGCTAGGATACCAATAGGATATAAAAGGGGGTACACGGATTTTTTAATGTAAAAGACACCCGGGGATGGGCAAAAGCTAAACTAATGATATTTATGAGATCATTGTGTCTTCCAGTTTTCGCAAAATCAGTTTTCGCAAAATTCGTTTTGGCTATCACAAGAAGTGTTGATGAGCTGTGATGAGCAAGAAACGGCGTCAGGCCTGAAATATCGGTTTTCCTGAAATGATTTTTTCCCAAAATGTCTGCTTTGCCATAATGTCAGCACGTCTTTAAAAAGAACAAAAGACGTGCTGACATTATCTTTAGCGATATTCTTATTTTGGAACATTAAGGGAAAAAGCGCGTGAAAATAAAGGTGGAACGTTTCACAAGTGGCGCGAAAATCAAATTTGATTGTATTTCTTGGGCACAGGCCTGAAATATCTGTTTTCCTAAAATGTGTTTTTACCAAAATGTCGGCTTTTCCATAATGTCAGCACGTATTTTTGCAAAAGAGTTGCTGAAAATCAGTTTTCGCAAAATCAGTTTTCGCTATTACAGAAGTGTTAATGAGCTGTGATGAGCAAGAAACACAATAATTGAATTTCGCGCCACTTGTGAAACGTTCCACCTTTATTTTCACGCGCTTTTTTTTTTAATGTTCTTGGGTGAATTTCCCGGGACCTAAAATTGCGTGGCATCGATGAAATCGGTACTAAAAAACATGGTTATAATTTTCTAACATTTTTTTCTGGTTACATGAAATAGTTATCTATGTGGAGCAATAAATATTTTATTAATAGAATTAATAGGTACTCTAAAAAAAATATTTGAACCTCGAAATCTTTCATTGCCGTGTTTCTCCACACGTCACCTTGATGTGTATTATACCTCATTGATAAAAATCTATTGATTATTTATATTAAAACCTAATTTTATTTGATACGTGAATAGTTAAAGTATTGTTACGGAATGCATTTATTCAAATATTTAAACAATACAACGAATGGTTACTAAAAATTCATTTGTCCCAGAACTACCTTTAATCGCCGTGTCCTAAACATTTATAAGAATATTGACTTAACTAACGACTTGCGTCTCCCCCTCTGTGCTCAAAACGTTGCACATTTGTACCGGCCAAGCACCCGACGTAGAAGGACGTACACACGTGCCTGCGTTTTCGCGCCATAAATTTAAGTATTCCATTTTTATGACACTGGACATTTTTTCTTTAATCGCCGTGGATAAATATAACTTCTGTTTGAATAAGTTGATCCTCTTGATTAAGCATTCGATAGAACGCCATTTCTCTTATGTTTATTCGTGAAGTGTTTATTACTTTGAATAATTAATAGTTTTTTTGTTATTTTATATTTTTGCCTTGTTTTTCATCGCCGTGCTTTCATTGCCATGGTTTCCGTGGGCTAAATTTGCTATGGCGATGAAAAAAAAACACGGCAATGAACAAAAAATTCATTGCCAAGCCTTGTAGTTTCATTGCCGTGGCCTGGTGTTTCATTTCCGTGGTTTAGGTTTTCATCGCCATAGTATGATTAGGCAAAGAAAACATCTTCACCTGTAATACAGGTAGTACCGAATACTGACAGTACAGGACTCATCATGTTAACTCTCTGCAATACAATAAAAGATAAGGATAGGGGTGGAACTAAGCCATTGTTTGTGGTATGGGAGGAATTCATAGGATCTGATGGAGAGACATGGTCTGGGTATGCCTTTCCCTCTCGGAGACAGGCGTGTATCTATAGTATGTAAGTATAATACTCAGGTTAGTATACAGGGTGTTTTTTTGAAATGGGACAGTATGGGGATATCCGAATCCATAAGAGATACGGGAAAATTGTTTTTGGAACCATTTACTCATTTAGTATGAAAACGATTTTGGCATAGTTATTTTTTTGGTCAAGCGTGAGTTCTCCATAAAAATGAGTTGTTATGATGAAATCTTTTTTAATGTGTATCGACTCAGTTTCATGTAAGTATTGTTTCATTGTATAGGAAGAAAAAAATCTGAGCAGTAGAAGTCAGATAAATTTAATAAAATGTTTTCTCATATGATTTGTAAGCAATCCAGTAACTACGTTAATAAAACTACTGCAATAAATTTTCAAAATGGCCTCCCACTTGCTGTATGTACGGGCACGTTTCAGACGCACGCTTGCTGTATGTAAGGCCACTAGAGGTGTTCTGAAACGTGCCCGTTCCTGGAAACAGCAAGCGGGAGGCCATTTTGAAAATTTATTGCGATATTTTTATCAACGTAGGTACCAGATTGCTTACAAATTGTATGAGAAACATTTTATTAAATTTGACTAACTTCTACTGCTCAGATTTTTTTCTTCCCATACAATGACACAATCCTTTCATAAAATTGAGTCGATACGCATTTAATTTTTTTTTATCAAAACAACTCATTTCTATGGACAACTCATGCGTGACCAAAAAAAATAACTATGCCAAAATCGTTTTAATACAAAATGAGTAAATGGTTCCAAAGTCAGTTTTCCCGTATCTCTTAAGGATTCAGATATACCATTTCAAAAAAACACCCTGTATAAAATATTATGTTTAATATGGATTATCATTTTCGTGGATTGACTGGTGCATTCCCGTGGCACAGTTCTTTCATTGCCGTGGTCGCTTGTTTCATTGCCGTGCAAGCATGTTTCATCGCCGTGGCACGAAATTTTCAATCTTGTATATCTCTAGTTTTTTAAGATATCTATACATACATTATGGAAATCTTTAAAAAACGTTAAACATTTTTTTAGAAAACTTTAAGATAAAAAAATCCACGGAAATGAAGATTTTAATGGACCTGGTGAAATTCAACCTCTTAAATAAGAATATCTCTAAAGAATGCAACTTTGGTCCCACGAAAAAGTCCAAAATGCCACTTCCTCATTCCGTTCAATGCGAGACGTTTAAAAACTCGTGTAAGCAATTACTTGCTATGTTTATTATTGCCAGTTCAAATAAATTGGGAGTACCTAACCGTTGTTACGCAAGCCAGACAGGTCACAATATCGTGGGCGGATCAATTTGGACTGTATCAGGTTTAAAATTGAAGTTCTATGAGGTGTATCGAGAGCCATAGATAGAAGGGAACACAAGGCAAGTCCAAAGTTTTTTTGACGTGAATACGTCATTAAATTTGCTTCCATCTTCTTCATATTCATATTCGTTTATTTTTCCTCGTAACAATGGTTGTCACATAATATACAATAAAAAAATAATGTCAACAAAATCTAAATACGTTACAAATTCTTTATTAGCCTTTTAATTCTTAATTCTTTATTTCTTCTTTATCAGCCAGTAGACATCCACTGCTGGATGATGCCTTCCTAAAATGCATGCATTTATAGCGTGCAATGGGGATTTGCCATAATCATCACACTTTAGCAGAAGGATTGGTGATCGCAGTTTGGTGTTAATTACTCAGGTGGACACTGCTGCTCATCCCCTGGCGTAATTCTTAAGTCGACTTTTATGACATCCACAGGAGGAGTTGAAAGAGTCCAATTCCTAGGCTGAGACTACCACGGCTCAGTTTACAGTTTGATGTCGCAGCTACATATATCTTTCAACATACAAAATTTTATTAAGCAAGTACTTATTACTACACCAATCGATATCTAAAGATCAAAGAAATCGTTACGTTAAGTGAGATCGCACGCGGCGGACGGATAATCGGGTCATTTCGCTGCATCGCATAATTTTGTATTCACGTAAAACACATGGCCGTTTCCACAACATAGGCGCACCCCGATTTTTTTTTGATGAGCGTGACTTTTCACACTAGGTTCTTAATATAGTGCTAATATGTACATAATGTTACATAATCATCATAATCATCAGCCTGTAGGAGTCCACTGCTGGGCAAAGGCCTCTCCTAACACATCGCCCGCTCCACGATGATGACCTTTGGGTTCTTTTGGGTTGGGTTTACAAAACATGTGTTTGTTATTTTTTTTGAACGAGCGAAGCGAGTTCTTCTAGTCAACTTGGAAGAATCGGCGTTTGTATGTATGTATGTTTGTCCGATGAAAACTTCCCAACCTTTTATCCGATCTTTATGAAATTTAGTATGGGAGTAGATAGTATTAGTACAATTTGTAGGTAAGGTTATGAGCTATGTCGGCGGGGTGGTTGATGAGATCTTGGGGTCCAAACGGGGTAAAAAAAAAAGTCAGAAAGTCGGATCAAGTGGGGTGTCTAATGAAAGCGCTTTGGCTTAACATTTCAAAACTGTTCTTAATTAGTATTTAGACTTAGTAGTTTCTGAAATATTAAGGAAAATCTAAAACGTAAAAATCAAAAATTCTAAGTACTTCCAGCAATCCCACAATGCTGAAATTTGGTATGCTTGGAGCTTTTGTGTCACAACTACAGGGAAAAGTCTGAAATTGAAGAAATTAGAAACTTGAACCTTAAAAAACACTAACCAATATAACATCCGTTGTTGATCCCCCATTCCTAAGAATTTGAAGGACATTAGAGTTCTATAATTTTCATCTAAAGGACATTATCAATGAATTCGTCAAGTACTTTAAATACTAACAGCTATGTAGTATTTACGCCCTGTTGCTTAGTCCTATTCAAAGGTTATTTCGATGATGTGTAGGAAATTACCTAGAGGTTATTTTTTTTTGTCAGTAAATGTTTTTACAAATCGGTTAGAAGGGTAAAGAATGTAAAATATGCAAAAAATATCTCGGAGATACTTTAAGTTCTCTGTTAATGCTGAAATTTATTATTTAAGGCGCTACCCTGACCGAATGACCTTGAGGATTTCGTTCCTCTTCATCGCACCTTGCCTCTACAATACATCACAATTTTTTTTTAGTGACACCTATGTTGTCCGTTCTAATAGTAGCGCCACCTAGCCGTCCGTCCGAGAGCCGGCGGCGGCTGACTGGTCCGCTCCTTGCGCATAGCCAGATTCGCACGGATTCATGAAAAATAACAAGAAACCATTTTTAAAAAAATTCATCGTGTAATAAATTCAACTATTAAATTAACTATCCAAAAGTGTAAAACAAAAAATTCAGTAATGTTATCTTTAAGAGAAGATGTATTCAATTTTTTCATGGGTTTATTGTCGAGTACTTACGACGTTAAATCATTAAACCAATCGTGGAACTTGATGACAAAATGACAAATATATGTGGTGACTTTTTTTTTCTACTTGCTTTATTTAACGAGGAGATAGCCGCTTAAAAACTTGAAAAAACAGCTTGACGCCGTGTTTGGTCGGGGTACTGCCTTAAGTATATTTTGTTCTTCGGGGAAAAGTCGAACATTGAGGATTTTTTCTTTGTAATATCCATTTTTAGAGTAGAAAACTTAAATCTTTAAATTTTAGGTAGCAAAACTACAGCTAGATGGCACTGCTTAGTTAAAAAAACTTTTTTTTTGCTTCGCAAAATCTCTTTCATATTAGAGAAATTGACTCGGTAGTTTTAGATTTCTGATGGATCATCCATATAAACATACTTACATAGCCGTTAAATACAAAATCCTTTCTTCCCCTCTTAAATTAATCGGGCTGATAAAGGTGTCATCGCGAGGTCTCAGTTCGGAGCGAACCACTAGTTTAGTTTAAAATTATAAAAATTAGCATTGGCCGCTAACTCGTTGACCACACTTCAATTATTGAGATAATTCATATTATTCATTTATTACTCTTAGTAGTATTGGTATTATATATACTTTTAGGTAGTTAGGTACTTACACATAAACACAATTCACACCCAGTTAAGTTGTTTAAGTACCTACTACCATGACCTATATTAAGTACCTATCTACGTAGAAACCGAACGGTACATTGTTACCTTAAGCTGGCCCAATAATGTGGGTGTAAATGGCATGTTGGGCCCACTTGAACCAATTGGTGAGAGAATAGACTTTTTGTAATTAGTCTACACCCACGAAAGCATTCCACGAGTGCTGCTTAAACGTCAAAAGTAATTAAATGGTGGGTAAATAGGGACATCAGTATAAATAGGTACTAATAACATGATGAAACTGAGATCGAGGAGTCGCTATAGATTTCCGTATTGCGTTACTGGTTCTTTCTTGGTTTTTGCGCTATGTCTGATCAGCTTGAGGGCAACCATATGCCCTGAAACGGGTCTAGGGACCTATTGACCTAGTGACCTAGTGGATTACCATTTGTTACTGCTAACAAAACAGGAAGCTGATTTTGTTGGCAACACATCATCGAATGCTAATTTTCTTTACCTAATTTTCTTACTTACATCGAAATCTAAGGATATAACTTTTCATTTAAAAAACCGACTTCCGCGATTGTATTCGACTAAATAATTTTGGATGAAAAAAAAATTATGAAAGAACCATAGTGGTGACAGGATTATGATACATTCTGAATGCAAATGCTTGGTGTCTCAAAATCGCCATATGTATGCCTACAATATTTGAGGAGTTACCTCAATTCCTCATGGATCCAAATGGGACCAATCTGGAAGTATATCTATTCAAATAAAAAAAGAATTTTCCAAATCGGTTCATAAACGCCGGAGATATGCGGTAACAAAAATAACAAAAAAAAAAATACAACCGAATTGAGAACCTCCTCCTTTTTTGGGAAGTCGGTTAAAAATAGTGAAAGGTAAAGTTGTCTTTGTGCCATCTTTACCTGTCTATTACTTTTTGTAGTAAGTAGTACTACCTACCGTAAGTATGAGGTTTAGGAACTCAAACTATGAATATAATTGAAGGAACAGCCATTTTTCATATTGACATAAACAAAGAATAAAAAACCTACTTGAAAAAAAAGGGATGTGGCTGTGTCGCGGACACGGTTTATTTTACGTGAATACGAAATTATGTGACGCAGCGAAACGACCTGAAAATAGCGACGCTTCCCCCTCAACTGCGCGCGATGCGTCACAGTCCTCAACGTAACGAATTCGTTGATAATCTAGTGGTGTAATTAAATTTTGTATGTATTTTGATGATAGATATGTGGCTGCAACATCAAACTGTACCTATACCCCGCTTTTGTTATCATCAGTTTTCTGGATTGTCTCCCACAATGGCAGCAAAATTAACATATTCACGTCAAAAAGTATGAATTTTCTTGAAAAAATGTGGTAAAGATGGCCCTTTCCACGATACACTATAAAATAGTTTGCCTCAATACATTTGACGTCATCGTAAAATAGCTTCAATACATCACACGCCATACGTCTACATGTAAAAAATAATTAGTTCTTCACCATCGACCGGTGTACCAACCGGTCGTCCAATTCGTCACACCGGTCGCCCCATTAGTCGCCCATTAAATTAGTCCCAGGCGATACTAAATTCGTTCGAGAGCAAAATAAAATGGCCACTCTGACACTTATTTAATCGTTAATATTTTTCATTTTACGCTCCCGTAAAGGTTATTGCGGTTACTTGAGATTGAATGCAATAAATTGAATATCTGCTCTATTTTTGAACGATGAATGATGTGTTCTTTTTTAAGGCTCTTGCTCCCTTTGCCCTTTTTGGTCCTGACTTCCAATCGTAAGTTTGAGTGACTTGCACCAATAGATTTTCGTGAGGAAACTGATATGCCCATTAGAAACAAATATTATTAAATTAGTGTTCTGGGTATTTTTCTATGTATAATAAAAAATATCTATCTATGTAATGTATTGTATTAAGTATATCAGTTATCTAGTACCTACCCATAACACAAGCTCTGCTTAGCTTGGGGCTAGATAATGTTGTGTAAAAATGTCCAGCATTTATTTATTTATTTATAGTATGGAATGCTAACTAGGTAGGTACCTACTTATTATGCAAAAAGTGGGCATTTGCCAAATATAATGTATGGGCATGCCTTTGACTACTAATACTATATGGTATATTATGGTTTATTATGGTACCATGGTACTCGTAGTTCCTGATATCCACGTCACAGGGAATCCTAGTTTGGGATCATGACTACGTGTATGACTTTTGTGTGTGTGTTATTGTGTGTGTTTGCACAGCCAACATCATTTCATTTAAATTAAATATTAAATAAAAATGGCAACACTGACAGTGTGGGCGAAACAAGCATAGCTTTAAGTGATTCAACCAATAATTGGCTGAATGGCTGTCCCCCGCGGTGTTTGCTCTGCGCTTGATGTTAGAAGTATTCTTTTGCCGCTCTAGAGCCTCTCTGGAAGCGGCAAGAGCGTACTTATGAGTTGTTTGTGAGTGTAGTTTGACTCGATAAGCCCAATACTTTTATACTATATACTTACTTACTTACTGAGTACTTTTATATTAATTTCTTTATATTTTAGTTTGCTGATGAATTAATTATTTATTTACATAATATATTTAGTATATTCGACTTCAACGTTCGTGATGTCACTCGGGCAGGCCCTGTCTGAAAACCAGCGCCGCCGCGCCGTATCTACTTGTAGGTTCGGTGTAGCTGTATGCTGAGACAGGGACCTATTTGACCCCCACACAACATGTCTTACGCCATTTGGTGTTTTTTTAGTTTAGTTTAGTTTTTTGTAAAGTTACCTTCTATGTAGGTAGGGAGCTACCTACTGTTGTTTTTATTTTTTGTTTCTTTTTAGGTGGGGACAAATGAACGTATTTTCTTTCTTTCTTTCTTTCTTTCAATATTACTGTCTTAAGAGTAAGGACTTTGACTTATATTAATTAAAATTATTTTTGAAACTTTTATACTATTCGTATAAGTACACTGTTAATATTACCTTCAGTATTGTATTTTTAAATTTATTTAATATTTGACATGTAAATCGGCTTTATGAATAAATTGTATTGTATTCAAAAATTAATACAAAAATCTGTCTTGGCTCTCTGTTTACTAGCTTTCTGTTAGTTTTAAATAGCTACCTGTCTGTCGCTGCATGACAAATGTTTGTATGATCTGCAAATATTTGTTCCGGGTCAGGAATACCTGATCCTACACTAGGATTCCCTGTATCGTGGGTATCAGGAACTATCGGGTACCATTACCATAACACAGACTCGGAACATATATTTGCAGATCATACAAACAATTGTCCCGCAGCGGGAATCGAACCCACAACCTCTCGCATCTTAGCCGACTACTCGCCAGCCGCGCCACAAAGGTCATCAGATAGAAGCAGTTTTCGAATTACTAGTAGATCCGGTGACGAATCCCAATTGCCGTCTATGGGGGAGGCCTCGTCCAGCAGTGGACGTCTGAAGGCTGCTGATGAAGATTATAATTAAATTAGTACGTACCTACATTTATTAGGGCTACTTGTTCGTCAACTCGTCAAGTATGTCGAGTTGACGAATTGCAAAAATATGTATTATTTTCCGTCATACTTTCTAATCAATAGATTCCAGACAAAGTCCAATTTCATCTCATGCTTTGCACTTAGGTTAATAAGCAAAATATTATTTTGAGTGCCATATCTCTCATGGCAAAATGTCAAATGAAAATTCTCAAATGAAAATAAGTTCTCGAACAAAAAATCTCGAATGAAAATTCTTGAATAAAAAATCTCGTATGAGAAATCTCGTATGATTAATCGGTAAATCATTGGTCACAATTTCCAGAATGATTACTTATTCCCCCCTCTATCTCTTCCTGGTCTTCTCTATATCCATGTAACATCTCACAATGTGATACCCATACAATGGGCATTTACATTGTCATTACGGGTTTAATGTTTCTAAATGGTTACTCATAGTATTAGAAAAATAAAATATGATACGCCTTCAAAGGTTCCGCTAAATTACTACACTAACCATCATCATCATCATCAGCCAGTTGAAGTCAACTGCTGGACATAGGCCACTCACATGAATGCCACGATGAATCACGATCACAGGCAGTCAGTGGATGAAGGCGGCTCAAGACCGATGGTCGTAGCATTCTTTCGGAGAAGCCTACGTCCTGCAATGGGCTTCTTATGGATTATATAGTACTTATATGTAAGCTACATTTTTCTTTCGCTAAAACTACAAAGGTTAAAGGTTGCCTGGAAGAAATCGCTTTAAGCAATAAGGCCGCCTGTACTGTTAATTTCAATAAATTATATAATGTGAATACATACACCAATCCTTTTTCTCCTAAAAATGAAAACTTTACCGGCGAAATTTTGATGTTCAGTTTAAAATATTCACATTTCATTTTTACGTGCACAAAATAACCGACAGCCAAACTTGATTCTATATTACCCGGCTAAACAAATTCGGGTAATAATTTTTACGATGGAACACCATAAAAATGTGGATCACCAAAGTTTTTCTCTTTTGGTAAATTCGGCGTAAAAATAATCCGAAAAGTTAGGTTTGCCTGCTGTAAATCACTTACATACTAGTGCGAGAGCCAACTGCGTACTTGAATGCATGAACGTTTATTCTTGATCAAAATTAAATGTTATGCGTAGTAAAAATATAATAATTAGCCAATGGGAAAATATAAAAAAAACAAAAGTACTTTGATATCAAAATACGTAATATTTACCCCCAAAAAGTTTAAGGTTAAGTACGACGACAACTGACAGATTACTCTGCCTAGGCAGAGCATTGTTATTTATTTGCCTGTCTCAAATTCGGCAGTGTTCTATTATATTGCACACAAAAATCATTTTTTTTATTAATTTTTGAAGCCCATTTGCTCTCTATCAAAGTTTAGATTTGAAAACATGAAAATGGTCGTACCTTTAGTGTTGAAGATACAGTCGTTTAAAAAAGTGTTATTTAGATTCTAAATAGTTTTTATAAAGTTTACTTTGTGTATACCTGTTTGTTGTGTCTCTGTGTGCTAAGTGTAACACACACACAAGTTCGTGTTATGCTTTGGTAGTAACGTTAACAAGTATGTACATAACGTATAACTAGCGGTAACCTCTGCGGTCTCACGTCACGTTCCCCTGGAATACACCTTGTAGCAATGCACTGCGCAACGTCACCCTGAGACTTAGTGAAAGTCTCATGTGCCTGTAATTTCACCGGCTCCACGTTTGCTTTTACTGCTTTTTGCTACATATCCCCCATTTCATTCTATGGGGGAGGCTTCATCCAGCAGTAGACGTCTAAAGGCTGTTGAAGAAGAAGAAGAAGTAAGTAAAGACTGAAACACCAAACTAAAGATTAGCCCCCTTATTCATAATCATTTTAAAACCCATTTTAGTTAAAATATGTTTTGTCTTTTTTTGACATATGCCATTTTACATCAGAGAGAAGAAGACAAAAGTTATTTTAACTAATATAGGTTTAAAAAATGATTATGAACTAGTTGCGCCCCGCGGTTTCACCCGCGTGAATAATGATGAAAATTGATGATGATGATGATGATGAAAAGTAGCCTATGTGTTAATCCAGGGCGTAAATTATCTCCATTCCAAATTTCACTCAAATACATTCAGTAGTTTTTACGTGAAAGAGTAACAAACATCCATCCATGCTCACAAACTTTCGCGTTTATAATATTAGTAGGATAAGGCCCTAAAGAGATAAACTAAAGATAAAAAAATAATAGTTTAAAAAAACTAAAAAATACGATATAATATATAATATCTTAAATTTTTTTTTTCTTATTTACACTATTCTTAATTCAAATTTTAAAAAAATTATTTTCTATTTTTTTGTTGGATTTTCTATAAAAAGCGCATATTTTTAGTTTTTTTAAACTATTATTTATTTTTCATTTTTTGGTTGAATTTTTTATATAAGCGTATTTTTTAGTTTTTTTAAACTATTATTTATTTTTCATTTTTTAGTGATTATTTAAAGTGGAAATCTTGTTAAAGGAAGGTGCAGATGTTGAAGCGCTGAATGAATAAGGATGATGAGACACCGCTTCATGATGCTATTAACAACGGACGTGTCGAAGTTGTTGAACTTCTTGTTCAACATGGTGCGGATGCTAATTTAGTTGGTCCAAAATGGGAAAATGGGTTCACCTCATTACACTAAAATATTTTGAATATCGAGAAACGTAAGCGAGCTGCTCTCTTTTCTCCAGATTGCGAGGCTCTATAATTTCTCATATACTCTCTCCTGTTCTTCTTTGCCTCTTTTATTTCTTCGCTAGACAATTTAGAATTTTTCTCTCTTAACTTCCGTCTCTTGTTCTCCAATCTCCTTCTTCTCTGTGTTTTCGTTTCATTTACCATTGTTGTTTTTATATAAATAGGAGCAACGCTCGACTTTGGATACTTCGATTTAATAGAATACAATAGCTTATTGTTTGTAATTATCTATGCTACTTGACATTGACGCAGACCTTCCGGGTGTCAGGAAAACAAAAATCGCTGATCCTGATTATCCTAGTAAGGATAACGGGTCAAAATGTTTAAAATATTGAATTGTCATCGGTCCTTAATAAGTATGCCGAATTTCGAGTTAATCCGACGTTTTGAAGGGGGTCAAAATCATGTTCAAAGATTCCGTTACATACTAACATACTAACATACGTCTGAAGCTAATAAAAGCGTATTAAAAATGTACAGACAAAAAAGTCCTTACATTGAGTGTGCCACAGACAGTGTAGTAAAGTGACTGTGAGCTCTCGCACTATAACCAAATCTTCTGAGTGACTAGTTTTGACAATGAAGAAGAGTTCTCCAATAAATATCTTCCGCTGGGTTACTTACAAGGTCATGTTCAGGAAAGTTCGCAAGTTTATTGACCAGAAAATATTCTCGAGTTATGGAGTGCCTATATTTTGATGCCCATTAACAGGAACCAACACTTAGCTACCTATTTTTACAACCAATACTTAACGGAATCTTATCTAATTTCGTTCTAATTTCTTGCCAAGTTATCACATAGCAAGTGATAACTTGGATGGTGATGAATCAGGCATAAAACACTCCTCATTCTCATTTCGAACATCATCATCACTATCATAAAGTATTCCCACAGTTGGGACTTTGGACTCGGGCATGTCGCATGGATAGAGTGAAAATGCCGATTCGTTATAAATAAAAAAAATAAAAATAAAAACATTTCACACAACATTATCTAGCCCCAAGCTAAGCAGAGCTTGTGTTATGTGTAATAGATAACTGATATACTTAACACAATACATAACATAGGTAGATAGATATTTTTTATCATTCATAGAAAAATACTCAGAACACCCTAATCTGCAGATCGTACAAATATTTGTTCAGAGGCGGGAATCGAACCCGCAACCTCCTGCGTAGCAGGCGAACCTTCGCCCGCCGCACCACAGAGATCGTCGTTAATGTTATTTACTATTCATTTATGAGTTCTACACTAAATTTATGATTTTAATATTTAATTCACTTTCTAGCTCTTAAATTAACCTACGGGCTATTAACTCACTATTGTAAAGTCAAGTTAATCATTAGATACCGTTAAATTATAAATGTCAATCGCTTAGCTTGTTGTGTACATTATTATTAAAATTATGACCACTGGCATTACAAGGCTCTACCATATAACAGAGGCCCAATTCTCTAAGTTATTTTAAAACTACACTGAAAGTTGACCGAATCGAGACTGAATTTTAAATTGACAGAAAGTTGAATTTCTGGTCCCTCATAAATAACAATTTTAGTCTACTTTCAATTCATGGTGACTACCATTAGAGTAGGATAGTTATATATATAATTGGAAAGAGTAAAGACTCCATCTACTTATGCTAAAATTAACGAAAAAACTTTGAATCGTTCAAGTTTCGGTCTCATTTCGATATAATCACATTACAGTGTTGTATTTTATGTCAGGAAAATACCATTTCTGACATTTAAATGTCAAAAATGTACCATATGTACATGTCATGTGTATGATCTTGTATTGATGTCTTAAGACATCAATACAAGATCGAAACATGATCCGAACTCTATTTTAACTATTTTTTAGTTAGTGAATTGGGCCTCTGATTAATTCTCTAGAAGTGCTACTTACGTACTTCTAAAAAAGTAGAACTACTGACAGCATTTTCAACGATCAAGAACCGCTACAGTTCGAATCGAATCAAAGTAAGTTCCGCCTAATTTCTTTACAAAGTGACATTAAAATAATCACCCACGCATAAATACTTCGAATATCACATTACCATTCAAATGAAAATTATGCAAATGTTAAATAAACATAACAAAACGTAATAAACATAATAACAAAATAAACATAACATAACTGCGTTGGTGACATTTTATTGACTGTCATCTCGGTCGTTGGTATTCGACGCTTGCTTTCGGCTGGGTATACACTGGGTCAATTAAGGCCAACGCTGACCAATACGCCATTCGTAGAAATTTAGACCGTAGCATACATGGATTGGAATTTTCACCGACCTTCAGGTATAATTTACATCTGCAGGCCTAGCCAAACGGCATTCGCTTCGATGCGATTCCATTTCTACAGTCGTAATACAATACAATAGAACAAGTGACATATCGATAGCTAACGTCAATCCCATACATTTTGGACTTTTCTACTGGCGTCATCGCTATTAGAATGTTACTTTGTCTAAGGCCTCTGAAGTCGATAGACGTGCACTACTGAAGGCCTAAATAGTCTATAAATATAACAAGCAACTATACACGAGCGTGTACACTACATTGATTTTTGTATGGAAATTGAGGTTCTCTAAGTGTCCGCTAGGGGCGCTTGTCAGTATTACAAACATAATAATATAACATATATACCTACCATAACATGCACCATACTTCATACATAACATAACAAACATAACATATCATACATATACCATAATATACATACCCTAACATACATTTAACATACTCCATAGTCCATGCATACCATAACAAACAATATTTTCTTTAAACTAAGCATTTTCAAATTATTAACACAATATGTTTGTATTTCTCATAGCCAGCTCTTTCATTTTAATATATCACATGATGCATTTGACACAAGTTTTTTTATAATTTTCTTATTTGACCCCATATCAATCAGAATTCGTTGATTTATGCTATACGTCCGTAATTGGGTCACTTAACTCTATATACTAAACTTATGTACCTTTCAGCTTCTTTGGTCCAGTAGATTCGAAGAAAAAAGGCTGTGACAGACAGACAGACAGAAAGACACCTGAGTCCGATAATGGTTCCGTTGGTACACTTGAGGTCTGGAACCCTTAAAATTAAATAACGTACGGAACCACGTAGGTACGTAGTGAGCGGTCTTATACCTAAAAATGATTTCTTTCACACAACCTTTGAAAGGTCGGAAGTAGCTTGGAGGCAAGGATATTGCTTTTTATGAAGGCCCCTACCTATTTACCCTTACTTATAAATTGGCCTTCACTGATACTGACACTGACCCAGGCTGTACCCAGCCTTAGAAGTATCGAAACTTTTCGATTCAAACTTCGAATCGGTGTTCAATAAATTGATGATGTACCGAAGCGGTTGCGTCGAAATCGAATACATTTTAAAAATTATTGTTGTTTCTAAATAATTCACGGTCGTGTTTTGTTTTGTGTTGACAACTTGACACGTGTATTCATTGTAATATTTGTATCAGATGGTTACGCAACGGATCATTCCCAAAAACCTCACCAGCAAAACCCTTGCAAAACCACACCATTGGGGTTTTTGGGAAAATTCCGTAAAACGTTACCCTAAGAACCCGAAAAAGATTACTTACATAATAATTTATATGCACCGTGATGCATTTTTAACAACTTTACTAACAACATTATATGTATGATCGCGTGGTGGGGAAGATGGGAACATATTATTTTGGTTATTCCCAAAATCCTTATTTTAATTTATTTTAAATATTTTGCTTATAGGCTTAATAACCACTTATTGAAAGGACCACCGCGCACCGGGACCACGCGAATGAAGTCGCGAGCGAGCCGCTAGTATAGGTAACTTAATAAAAATATTTGAACACTCACCAATTCAAAAGTGAAATCTACAAGATTAGATCCTACCTACAGCCTACAAGATTACAATAAGAAATTACAACATTATTTGTAATGAAAGCAACTGCTATTAAACAATAGAGAACAAACTAAATACCCACTTGAGTGAAGAGCGCGCAACATTTTTAATAAAGACCATTTCGTAAGCACTTGTAAAACGGAACGTAATAATTTTGACAAGAGTGTACTTAATGTCATGTAACCTTATTTGCAAACTTGTAAAAAATTCCGCCGTATTGTCGGCTTTATGCCCCAAGTAATATGGTGTTTAATTATTGTTAGAACGTATTGGGGTTCGCAATAAGTTTGTATTAATAAAATGTTAGACAAACGAAATGGAAAGTCTGACATCGGCACACCATGTTGATTGTTCATTCATTTTGATGATTTCTATAGCGTGACCCAAACGTTACACGTTTTGCAATAATATCGCAATATGGACTTTATCTGGGAAGAATAAGCCATAATTTAGAAAATTAGAATATTCATGGTTTTTGTAGAGAGATTTTTATAATTATCGAATGTCAATCAATTCACAGCTGTTAAATATTACGCGGGAAAATAATAGTCAGTCACGCTTCTTTTTTTACTTGTTAATTTTTGCATTTCTTTAATATTTTATTAAATAAGTTGTATAAATACTTATTATTACTTATAAGAATAAAATATTTAAAACACCATGGTAATCTCGGCCTGAAAATAGAACTCCAACTCCTCTTGTGGATGTCGTCGAAAACGACTAAGGGATTACGCCAGGGACGGGCAGAAGCATCCATCTGAGTACGCGATCCCCATCCGCCTGCCAAGGGTGGTGATTATGGCAAATCATGGGGATCATGGGGAGGCCTCATCCAGCAGTGGATATCTATATCGGCTGATAATGATGATGATATTTTAAATATTTTAATTGAATGCTGAAAACAAAATTTTCCAGTACGGCTAGCATTGGCTGACTAACGTTACCAAGACACCTAACGAAAGCAAGTTGAAGTGGCAATAGGCAGGTCATATAGCACGAAGAGCTGATAACCGTTGGGGAATAAAGGTTCTCGAGTGGCGATCACAAACCGGACGACGCTGTAGAGGAAAGCCCTCTACTCGATAGACTAAAGACATTATAAACGTGGCAGGAAGTCGGTGGATGAAGGCGGCTCAAGACCGTTCGTCGTGGCAATCTAAGGGGGAGGCCTATGTCCAGCAGTGGACTTCTATAGGCTGATGATGATGATGATGATGAAATATATAGATTTACGTTGCGACAATTATATTATGTTTTTGATATCTATAGATACCTACAATCTCAACTCAAGTTTTACTAACCTTAAAAAATCCTTTACAATACAGATGAGTAATTTTACCAAGAAGGAGTATCCTCTGATCTTGACGTCCGATATGCAAAACGGCTGGCTGGTTGCATTCGTTCCAACTAATTGGCAGGCATCGGACTGCATTCCGGACACGCCGGACACCGGACAGTGCGGCGAAAGTGATGATTTGACCTGGGCGTTGTGCCTGTATGATAGAAAGATAAAAATCTACCAAATAGATAATGATGAATATCCTAGTCAAATTGCCAAGTTTTAGCGTCAGCAACAAAATTCATAGGGATACATGTTATTTTTTTTTTTTTTTTATTGTTCATCTATTTTTTATTGCCGTGGTGTGTCTGGCCTAAGATTATAGAGTCTATAAGTATTCTATTCTTCTGCTATTCGGGAATCTATTTCCTCCCGTGTGTGTATAGTTTGTTTGTTTTAAAAGAGTTTTTATTACTCATAAAATACAAATAACGTATAAACGAATATGTGTATATTCGTAAAAATGTGTATATTTGTGAATAAACGTGTATGTAGGTAAAGTAAGGTTGTAGGTAAGGTATTGCACGAGATGGGTAGCAGCATCCATCTGAGTATGTATGGTGTATTTAATTTTTTAACCGACTTTAAAAAAAGGTATTTGATTCAATTCGTTTGTATTTTTTATGTTTGTTACCTTACAACTCTGTCATTTATAAACCGATTTGGATTTTTTTTATTTTGTTTAAATGGCTTCCAGATTTGTCCCTTTTATCAAAATCCAGTTCTGAAGATAGAATCCAATGAGGAATTGAGGAAACTCCTCAATTATACACGTAAGTATAGCGATTTTGGTATTTTCAGCAACAAGTTAAGCATTTGCATTCATAAAGTATTTTTATGAAAAAAAAATAACACTGAAATCGTGGTGTATCTTATCAATAAGTGGATAAAGATAGGTAAGTATTAGGATTTCAATCAAGAATTACCTAAGGTTGGGGTTTCCTTCAAATATTAACCAATCAAATTACAAAGATTTCAATCCACTCCGATTTCATTGGCCAATATGAACTTTCTGAAATATTTCGAACTTACTGTGTAGACTAGTTACTCAGGTAGCGTTTTATCTTTTACAACATTAATGACTAAACACCTTCGTTAGCTGTCCCCTAATTACAGTAGCAAATGGCAATGGGGAACGCAACAATGGAGATCATTTTGGCAGGCTTATTCGCTATCTAAATCTTATAAAACTTGAACAAGGGAAACTTCTTGACCTAAATATACCTCCTTTCAAGTTTCATAAGATTGGTAGCCTTCAAAGGCTGCCAAATTGATTCCCATTGTTGCGTTCCCCATTCCCATTTGCTACTGTAATTGGAAGGCTGGTCATCGCAGGATTCTCTTATCGTATGATCGTGCAAAGTAGCCAAGTGACAGAATCGCGTGTCTTTCGGCAATCAGAGCTAAGTGCTGGACTTTACCAGTTCTGATAAACAAAATGTTGTACAAGGTTCGGGGTTAGTGATGTACATGTAAGTTAAGCTTCGAATGACTCCGAAAAGTAGGAGCTTGATGAGATAATCTATCAACACTCGCAAATAAATGATCACTTGTCATTTAGTAAGGGAGCTAACTAATCTAAATAGCTATTCAATAAAACTGATTTCCTGATATGTTTTTTTGTGTCTATCTTTAGTACTTATCTTAATTATGTTAATTGTATCTATTTAGTTGCGCCCCGCGGTTTCACCCGCGTGAATGATGATGAAAATTTATGATGATGATGATGATGATGAAAAGTAGCCTATGTGTTAATCCAAGGCGTAAATTATCTCCATTCCAAATTTCATTAAAATCCATTCAGTAGTTTTTACGTGAAAGAGTAACAAACATCCATACTCACAAACTTTCGCGTTTATAATATTAGTAGGATAGGATAGGATAGGATATCTTTCTTGGTTTTAGTCACATGATTGATCTTGTTCTGGTTGTTTCCTGTGTCCCATTTTTCTACTTCTCTTCTCTTCTATGTCTCTTTGATTTCGTGTCAAATAAACGTATTCACTTTATTGCATTTAATTTAATTTAATTATCATTGTCATTGTTATTGTCATTGTCATTTCACTTAATGTTAATTTAAATTTTAATTTTAATTTTATTCTATTACTTAACAAAATAAATATTTGACATATAGGTACCACGAAGTCCTAGAAGGGCTAGTTCCATTATCATCGATAAACAATTAGACACTTTGTCTTCGAAGAAACGACTTCGAAAACGAGATTGTAATTGTAAGTGACATCCCCTAATAAGAAAAGGATTACAGACTAGCCACAAGTTACTACAATGAGACTTGAGACCGCATCCTAGCATCGCGTGATTTTAGGGTTTAAAAGCAGTCTTCGGATCGGATTGACCGGTATACGCGTTATCCTAATTGACTGTGTACTGACATGCATTTGGTACAATCAGCCATCTTTTAATATGTACATAGCAATGATGTGTAGATAGGTACTTTTGTGCTAAATTGTGTCTACTTTGCATTGCCTTTGTTTGTGTCACTTTATTACACGTTCAGACACTTCCTGCTTACCAACCCAAACAAAAAATAATCTAGTTAAGACTTTATTTAAATTACAAAAATCCATTGTAATTTATCCGCTATTTTCGCGTTATCGTATCGATCATTGTTTATTTTTATTATACTTAAAATTATGGCCAACGTTCTGTTGAGATTGTGCTAATCTGGGACACCCAATTGCTTCTGAGTAATAAATGTAAGGTGACAATTTTTCTTTAAATTTCTGTGGACATTTTTCACGATCGAAGTAAACAGAAAAATCGTCGTTCGTACACAAGAGTCGAATATTTTTACATAATCTTTTTTCGTGTCGATTTCGTGTGACCATTGTGATATACATACACAATAATTATAACTAGAAACGGGATATTTACCATGATTTTTGAGGTAGGGGTGTTCGTAATCAAAGAGTGAGAAAGAGGGTAGATCGTTACGGCTACCAATAACAATAAATCTATTCGCAAAGACTTCAGTTTACCCGTGATCATGGTGCATGAAACTGTGCCAAAATATCGGGAATTAATAAAGCTCAAAAATCATGGTAAATATCCCGTTTCTAGTGATAATTATGTTAATAACCATGATAGTTTCAAAAGTTATATACATACATAATATGATAAACACAATACGTTGCCACACCCATACCCACGGTACTAAACAGTACCATTGGAAGAATGAATGACCTAAACAGGTCATTCATTCTTCCATAATGCAGGAGTTAGGAGGTTAAGTCTTGTAGGATAGGCATTCAAGAACTTGTGGCATGATTGTGGTACAACATTGTGTTGTAGGGACCTCGATCATAACCCATTTGTTGAGATACACCTGCCGGCCTTGAGTGAGCAGTCGTTTATGTGTCTTCCACACTGGCCAGTGTAGTTGGTGACCAGATTCCTCTGCAGGTGTTATATAGCTTTTATAAGTTTAGGGTTCCGTACCACTGCAAGAAAGAAAGGGACATTTATACGATCACTTTGTTGCCCGTCTAAAGGTACGGCTAAAGGGATCAACAATTATGTACTTACCAAATATAAAGGTCTACGAGGGCTGCACTAAAAGTATCAGGAATGGAATATTTCCACTGTTTCTGTCATATTAAAATCTTTTTAATTGAAAACTCCTTGGTTTTAAAAATCGAATACCATTTATTTATTTAAAAAAAGATTCTCGGTCTTGTCACAAGGTTTTGTCAAACTTGTTTAGTCGTTGAGAAAATGGAATTGACTCGAGAAAATTCAAGAGCGATGATTTATTATGACTTTCGAAGTAGTTTAACACAAAAATAGTGTGTTGACCGGATGATTTCTGCATTTGGTGATGAAGCCCCATCCAAAACCACAATTTATCGATGGTTTGCTGAATTTCAACGTGGACGTGTCAAGCTCAGTGATGATCCCCGTTTAGGTCGTCCAAAAACTGCAGTCACCCAAGAAAACGTTGATGCTGTGCGTAAGCTGATTGAGGAAGATCGACATGTGACATACCGCGAAATTCAGGCAACTTTAGACATTGGCATGAGTCAAATACAAATAACCTTGCATGAACAATTAGGTGTAAAAAAGTTGTTTTCCCGATGGATACCGCATTCGCTCTGTGAAGAGCAAAAAGCGGCTCGCGTTACTTGGTGCGTCAGAACTCTCGAAAGATTCCATGCAGGATCCTCAAATGCTGTATACAACATCGTATCAGGTGACGAATCCTGCATATACGCGTACGAACCCGAAACAAAAAACCACTTCCTTGATTCCCGAAATTTTCAGTGCCGCCCTCGGCACTATTACCTTAGTGCCGTAAAAAGCTACTAACTCGATATGACAATGAATGTCTAACTTTTGTTTGAAAATCACGAAAATTAAAAACCTTTGCCTCGTAACCTCAAAATTCTGAAATTTGTACAAAAAATGGAAATAATCAAAAATTGAGGAATTCCAACTTTTTTACCGCTATATGGAATGGCTTTTGGTTAGTTTATAGGAAAAAGTGGATAAAACTCAAAAAGGGCCATGACGATTGTAAAATAGTTTACAGATCGGAACCCTCAGGGCGCGAGTCTGACTCGCACTTGTTTTATTTATACATATCTGAAAAAGTTTCAACGGCTGTTTCATTAGAAGTAATTAAAATAAATAAACTGCAAAGTAGGTAATTATTGTGCTAACTAACAGCTTACAAAGGTAACTTAAAAGGTGCTTATTTATTATCTAGTAAGTAGCTACATTAAAGCCCTGAAACTTACATAATGGCACCCAGTCCCGCTACTAAGTGGCACTTACCAACATTATGAAACGAATATAAGTCGTAAGTCTAAAAGTGGAGTTCGAAATTTAAAAATCAAAGTAAATGTCTGTAAAAGTGCATAAGCTCCGTGGAGAACCATTTACCTAACGATAAATCCCTTCCCAGTGAAATCTTTAAACGACTTAAAGTGAACTTAAAACTTAAATCGTCTTAAAATTGAAAATGCAAACTAGTTCCCGACTTCCGTCTCGACGGACCTTTTGTTTCTTTTGCTATTCCTATTTGAACAATATAATAGCTTTTATTCATAATCTTGATCTCGGAACTAAGTACTTAATACTCTTATTACACAAATATACCTACGTACAAATGTAGGTGCGTACCTACCTAGTTCAGCAGTAGGTATACTAAAAAAAGTGAAAATGATCATGCATCATCCATATAAAAAAAGGATTTTTTAATCCTATTTAAAAATAACTTTTAGGGAAAAAACAGATAATATAACACCCAGAATATTGTTTGGGGTTCGTTAATCTATGGCTTGTATGAATAGGTATATCGAACTGAAATCAGACCGACAAAAAAACGGGGAAACTTTTGAAATTGGAACGCAGCACACCCAAGATCCCACAGATCAAAGTACTTGCATTACGTCAAGCAAAATGTCCATTATTCCAATTATGGTCACCCTACAAACAACATAAAAGTAAAGATGGTACAGTCAGCACATAACATCCCCATATTATGTGCCACAATTAATGCTAAACGTCAACCGATGCAAACATCTGATTAATCCAACTGTACTTTTGGATATAAAAATCTCGAATCATACGAAAGCTGTCGTATAAATGCTTTTTACTGAGTTGATTTCGAGTTTTTGATGGTAATAAACGAGAAAGGATTTTAACGTGTTTTTTACTTTCCTTATACCTACAAAATAGTCCTGTTGTAGTCGTAAGTAGAGATAGATCACGAGTTTCGAGTTCGACTGTACTAGTTTATGTTATTCCATGGTAGTCTTGGCTTAAGAATAGGACTCCTTCAACTCCTCCTGTGGATGTTGTAAACGGCCAGGGGATGGACTGCAGCATCCATCTGAGTACTTAACACTAAACTGCAACCACCAATCCGCCTGATGCCAAGCGTGGTGATTACGGTAATTCCCCCCATTTTATTTATGGGGAGGCTTCTCCAGCAGTGGATGTCTAAAGGCTGGTGATGATGATGATTATGAATTAATAGGGTAAAATTGCCTTCCAGAACATTCTATCGGTTCTTCTAGTTCTAACAAATGGTAATAGGGAACGCAAAAATGGGTATTAATTTGGTAGCCTTAGCACTGGCAAATGATTTGAAACTAGAAAGGAGGTATATTTAGGTCAAGAAGTTTTCCTTAATCAAGTTTCATAAGATTTAGATAGCGAATGGCTGCCAATATGATCCCCATTTTTGCGTTCCCCATTGCCATTTTCTAATGTAATTGGGTGGCTGGGCTACATCGTTCCGGCCACCATTACCATGGAGAGTACTATAACTACTACTAACAGACCACAGAGTACTTTTGTATTATATTTTATTGATAACTGTGTATAGTATAACTATTTCTTTATATTTCAGTTTGCTGATGAATTAATTATTTATTTACATAATATATTTAGTATATTCGTCTTCAACGTTCGTGATGTCACTCGGGCAGGCCCTGTCTGAAAACCAGCGCCGCGCCGTATCTACTTGTAGGTTCGGTGTAACTGTATGCTGAGACAGGGACCTATTTGACCCCCACACAACATGCATTACGCCATTTGGTGTTTTTTTATTTTTTTGTAAAGTTACCTACTACTTAGGTAGGTAGGTACCTACTGTTGTTTTTATTTTGTTTCTTTTTAAGTATAAACGTATTTTCTTTCTTTCTTTCTTCTTCTTTCACCATGAAAACAACTTCTTAACGTAGTCGTAGGTACTACTAATTTCACTAACGATGAATAAAACGGTTTTCTATGGTTAAGTACTATTGGAAGTTGGTTTCTTAAGTACCTACTTAACTGCTTGCCACTTACACTTATGCTGTGCTACCTAGTACCTATCTACGTGATTCTTTTAGGTTTGGTGACGTTGCAACAGGAGTAATTTTAGTTTATAAGACAATTCAAAATCATCCTAGTTATCCTTTAGTAACCTATTCAAAGTCAAATGTTCATTGAAATAATGAACACATAATACTTTTGACTTTGAATAGGTTACTGAAATAGGTGGGTAAGCGAGCCTGATTTATTATTTTACAGGAATTTAGTTTCTTCTAGCATTTTGTTTGTGTTTCTTTACAACCATACGTCTACAGCCAAAACCATAGACTAGAGCTAGTTATAGAATCTTAAGCCACCACAAAATTATACCAACATCATAAAATAATAATTATAAAAATTAAAATTATAAGTATCACTTAATTAAATAAATATATCTTATTTTTCGAACACCAACAACTTTGCTGCAAATTACTTAAAAAGTGTTAGTGAATCGGTCCCTGGCAATACGAGCCAAACAAGTTATTATACACCCTAAACAGCTTTAACTACATGCAACGAAAAAAGATGCGTAAAATAAAAAAACCTTCACTGGAAGAACGCGTTCCCAGTCCTTTGCCTTGGGTTTATGAGACGAAAAAAAAGTACACGAACGAGAGGTGTGATTTGTGTACTTTTTCGCGCCCTCCGATAACGTAGAGTTGTCGATTAATGATTCATCGAGTAAGATATCGATTACGTTTTAAATTATGAATTCGAAAGGAGGCGTTGCTATCGAGTTTCTCTGATTGATAAATTCCTTAAAGTTTTGGAGCTCCAATACACAAATCTGTAATGTTAGTCTCGTAAATATAATCGATACGATAAATCAGATATTTAATGATGACTGTCTTCTAGTTTGACAATTAATCACGAACAAACAAATCGAAAGAGACCTCACATAGATTAAAATGAAAAATACTATCATTACTGGAAGGTTTTCCATCGGATTCCTGAATATATTATTCACTAGAATTTGCTTGCGGCTCCGCCCGCTTGGAACCTATATAAATATTATAAATTTTAGACTATCTATTGGTATAAGCTATAATACTCTAAAGTTTCATAAAAATCCGTTCTGTAGTTTTTGCATGAAACAGTAACAAACATCCATCCATTCACACACAAATCCTCACAAACTTTTACATTTAAGTATAATATTAGTAGGAAGGATCTTTTTGGCTATCTTTGGCTAGAAGGCTATCTTTAGCTATTTAACAAGACGAACTCAGTTGCAAACGCTGCCTAAGTAATATGTTAAAACCTGGTTTAATTTAATAATATAAAAATCTTGAAAGTCGATGACAGAGCCTGTTTGCGATTTATTTAATCTTAATCGTTTTAATATCGCATTACTCGATAATAATCGCGAAATTAATACGAGTCGCAAAACAAGCATCGACCACACCTCTTCTCTGTTGTCAATAAATCTCCCGCCAGTACTTTTGAAAAGAGAATCCTTTGCGCATACGTTCCGATTTACGAAATATATTACAACACAATGTTATGCTACATTATTATGTAAAGGAATATCCGTTGTGAACGCCATATTTTAATAATTTAAATTATTATTTATTGGTTTGTGAATCATATCATTCGTTTGTAAGAATCTTTCCGCCCACTGAGATAACTGTATTTCTGCTGAATTTTGCTTTTACGAATGCTGATAACGATTTTCATAAATTGTATCGATAAAATACTTCTAAGTACCTCTAAAGTACCCTATCCCTATCAAATCCTAGAAAATTCAAAATTGGAACAACTTTTCAAGGAACCAGTGAATTTCTAGTTCGAATAAAATTGTAAGTTCATAAATTTTGAAATTTATACTTATCACAATTAGATGAATTACCTAATAAACTACGAAATACAAAAAAAGCTTCTACATTCGATAAGATTTCTTGTGGACGCGTTTTCGACCATCGTTTGTAGAATAAAAGTAGCTGGTACAATCCTATAAATTTTTTAGTATTTTTCCAAAATTTGTGAGCTCGTATTTCCGACACAATCGTAAATCGTTAATGTCCTCAGTCACACCGTAACGTATATTTTATGCATGAATTTGTAATTTAATTACGGCTCCCGACAGTGTAAATCGAAGTTTTGATTGGCTAACATTTGTTACCAAGAGTTTTTTTTTATTTCTGTGTTTGGAGTCTGGTAGCTTAATTTATGCAGCTGTGAATAAAATGCACCAGCAATACTTAATTTCAATCTTATTTTATCACTGTCTTCCACTGCTGGACATAGGAATCATTTATGGGGTTTAAAAAGCAAAATTGTTTTATGAAGATAAATGCTTTAGGAAAGCGAATCTGTTGAACGTTGATGCAACTTTAGATCAGATGCCCAATTTTCTAACTAAAAATTTGTTAAAATAGAGTTCGGATCATGTTTAGATCTTGTGTCGATGTCTTATATGTCAGAAATGGTATTCTCGTAACTTAAAATACAACACTGTAATGTGATTATATCGAAATGTGACCGAAACTTGAACGATTCAAAGTTTTTTCGATAATTTTAGCATAAGTAGATGGAGTATCTCTTACTCTTTCCAATTATATATATAACTATCCTACTCTAATGGTAGTCACCGCGAATTGTAAGTAGTGAGTTGAAGTAGCAGTTTGTGAGTAGTAGTATTATTTATGAGGGAGCAGAATACCAACTTTCTGTCAATTCACAATTCAGTTTCGATTCTGTCATCTTTTCGGTTGTAAAATAAATTAGAGAATTGGGCCTCAGGTGTTTTGAGAATTCTACACACACCTTGCTTACTACATAGATATATATAAATAGGTAGTACGTAGCAAACTATCGTATATGATAACCGTCGTCACGTGACACGCTTTTCACGTGACGTTAATCTTGACGTCAAATAAATCATTCGTTTATCTCGACCGTATGTCTGCTATTATTTCATCATCATCATCATCATTATCAACCTGTAGACATCTACTACTGCACGAGGCCTCCCCCATAGAATGCAATGGGGGGATTTGCCATAATCACCACGCTTGGCAGGCGGATTGGTGATGAGTATTGGTGTTGAGATAGTCAGGTTGATGCTGCTGCCTATACCCTGGTAAATCCTTTAGTTGGCTTTTACTACATCCACGGGAGGAAACGGAGGGGTCTATTCTGAGGACGGACATCTAATTCTAATTCTAATTGAAAATGGGGGAGATAAGATCTGCACTGACTTCCCGCATTGGGGTGTATTGTGCATTGTCCCCCTGCTAACCCTACCCCAGCCAGCCCAACTCCTTAAAATAACGGAGAAGGACCCTGGGTTGATGGCAGCACTGTTCTAGTGTCCCCGAATGAGTAACGGATGAAGTTAAACAGGACTCTATCAGCTCCTGGAGTCCGGTTTTTTTCCTGGCTTCATTTGTGGCTGTGCAGTACAATATAACATGCTCCACTGTCTCCTCGTCCTGAAGACAGCCACGACATAGCCCACTGTCCGTAGCCCCTGTCTTCAGCAGATGGTGGTTGAGATCACAGTGTCCCGTGATGATGCCCACCATCATCCGTAGGTCTTCGCGTTTCATCTTTAACAATGTGTTGTTATCCTTTTGTTTTTAGCTGGAAGCATTTTCTTTGTTTGCTTACAGTCCAGTCTACGTTCCCATATTTTTTGGTGCTCCCTTTCGGAGTTTAGTCTCAGCCTATTTTTAATCTCCACTGTTGGTGGGTTGGATAAGCTGATGTCTTTAGAAGTTGGTGTGAGTTTAGCTGCTCTCCTTGCTAGGAAGTCGGCCTTGTCATTCCATGGGCAAGAGCTGTGGCCTTTAGTCCATTTTATTATAACCATGTGCTTTTCAGCTAGTTTTTGGAGGGCACTGTGGCATTCTGCAACGGATTTAGACCTCGTGTCAGGTCTGCCGAGTGCATTCAAAAGTGCTGCGCTATCTGTTGTGAAGATGACCTGTGTTTGTAGATTAGCATTTACAACGCTATCTATGGACTCTAATGATGTTGATACTTCACTAGCTGCCATGAGGAGCCCAATAGTTTCTGCTTGAAACGCAGTAGTCGTTTGGTTTAGAGGCTGTGATCTTGATTGTCCCGTTTCTGGGCAATAAAAGCCGCAACCTGCTCCTGTCTTTTGTTTGGCGCCATCTGTGTAGATGTGATAGACTGAAGAGGAGGAGGCGGAGGTTGGTTCCTCTACTTCCTCTTGCCTAGCCACTTGATACCTTTTATTTGTCAGGTAAGTTGTGGCTATTCTGTCTGTACCTTTTATGGCTTCGGGGATAATGTTAGTAACCTTATCCAGTATCCTGCTGTGATTCGTTAACTTGGCACTGCCTTTCCACTGGCTCGTGGATTTTATTCTCAGAGCTGCCGCCATCGCTTCCTGCTGAATGTGCACATGAAGCGGCGTCAGGCCTAGTATAATATCTAACGCTGCTGATGGAGTAGATTTTGTACATCCACTGATGAGAGAGCAGGCTAGCCTTTGGACCTGTTGCAGTCTGTTCATCGCTGTAACCAGGTTTGTTCTTGGCCACCACACCACGGCGCCATAGGTAAGCACGGGTCGTACCATGACTGTATACATCCACAGACAAAGCTTAGGGTTTAATCCCCAGTCTTTGCCGACGGCCCGTCTACACTGCCACAGTACGTTGGTGGCTTTTGTTGTTACATGTTCGAGCTGTTTACCCCAGATGAGTTTGCTGTCTAACCAAATTCCAAGATATTTGACCTCTTTACTGAGAGTCAGTCTCGTACCAAATAAAGATGGAAGTTCCAGCTTTGGCAGCTTCAACTTACGGGTAAAAAGTACTAGTTCTGTTTTGTTGGGGTTGACAGATAAACTGTGTTTTCGGCACCACGATTCCACGATGCGAAGTGCTCTCTGCATCTTCTCGCATAGAGTGGACTCGAAAAGCCCTGATATCATTATGGCTAGGTCATCGGCATATCCGATGGTGAGTATGCCGTCTTTATTAAGGGATTCTAGAAGTTCATTAGCAACCAGCACCCACAGTAGTGGAGAGAGTACTCCACCTTGTGGGCAGCCTTTGGTTACAAAGCATCTTGTGACTTCTGAACTTTCTATGAGGGCTGCCCGGTTTGAGAGCATTTGTGTTATCCATTCATTTAGGTTATCGTCAACACCTTGGTTCCTCAAGCCTTCTTCGATGCTTGGAAAGGTCGTTTTGTCAAAAGCACCCTCGATGTCTATAAATGTAACTAGACATGATTGTTTGCTCTCTATTGCGCCTTCAATCTTGTGGACCACTTGATGAAGAGCTGTTTCGGTAGATTTACCTGATTGATAGGCGTGCTGATATTTGTTTACCGGATTTTCGACCAGTGGCCCGCTGCGTATATGCCTGTCACAAAGTCTTTCTAAGGTTTTTAATAGGAAAGAGCTCAGGCTTATTGGCCTGAACGATTTTGGTTGAGTGTAGTCAGACTTACCAGGCTTTGGAAGAAAGATTACTTTTACCTCCCTCCATGAGTGCGGGATATATTTCCAGGCAATGCAACTCCTAAATATGGCAGTTAGCGCGGCCTCAATTTTTGTGAGATTCCACTGTATAAGGGCCGGAAAGATACCGTCGGTACCAGCCGCTTTATAGGGTTGAAAGGTTCTCACTGCCCAAACTAGTGCCTCTTCCGACACAATAGAATCGGCCAATTCCCAATCACCTTTTCTGGGTATGTCACCACAGTCAGTCTCCCAACTGGTGTCATCGCTCAAAGTGCAATCAGGAAAGTGCGTTTTCAGTAGAAGTTCGAATTGTTCTCTCTCTGTTGTCGTGTGTGATCCATCCGGCTTTATGAGTGTGCCTAATGTAACCTTTTTATCCTTTGATAGGAATTTGTTCAGACGAGCCGTTTCGCTTTGAGATGCAATGTTGCTGCTGTATTTTCTCCACGAGCTATTACGGCTGCGCCCTATTTCGTGCTTAAGTTTCTGTCTCACCACTCTGTAGTCTTTCCAGTCTTCTTCATTGTTGGTGTTCATCGCCCTGTTAAAGTGATGTCTTACCTTCTTTCTTAGTTTTGTGAGATCCTTGTTCCACCATCTATCTTTACGATGAACAATCTCATTGCTTTCTGTTGAAAGTGGACACGATCTTTCGTAACTAGTCTTGATGCTACTGACCAGTGTTGAGAGTGTCTTTTCTATTTCTGATGGCGTTAGCTTAGCTGAGGGTTCAATTCCCGCTAGGTCGCTTATAGCCCTATCCAATGTTTCCACGAAGAGAGTTAAGTTCGTTCTCTTAGGGTTTCGGAAAGTACGAGGTTTGATAGGACCTGTCTCCAGGCTGAATCTAATCCGCCTGTGATCAGCACATGAAACCTCGTTTGTAGCTACGTGCCAGTCATTGATACATTCTGCAATAGTGCCTGTGGCTATTGTGATATCTACTATGGTCCGGGCCCAGGATGTGACAAAAGTGGGCTCCGATCCTCTGTTTAGAATGCTGAAGTTGAGTCTCAGAACAAAGTCCAGTAGGTCCTTACCTCTTTCGTTCGTGTCTGGACAACCCCAAACGGTACTGTGAGCATTTGCGTCACAACTCACAATGCATTCTATTTTATGTGTATTGCAGTGGAGAAGCAGCTCCTCAAGCTCATGAGGAGGTACTTCAGCCCCACCATTCAGGTACGCCGAGGCTATAAGTATGTTGTTAAGCTTACCTTCTAGTCCTGTTTCGATTTTCACCACGGTGAGGTCATCCGTACATAGATGCGTTACCAGTGATGCTTTGAGGGTGTTCGGTACGTAGATTAGCGTTCGTGTTCTGTTTTGTACTGGTGGAGTGAAAACATTTCCCCTGAGGGCATTAAAACCTACCTTCCCGCGGACAATGTAGGGTTCCTGGACCAGTGCTATCGTGTTAGGTTGCTCTTCTAGGGTTCTTCTTAGGGCAGCGAACCCAGTGATGCTGTGTTGGATGTTAGCCTGAATGATATCAATTTTGCTACCTATGATGTCTAAGCTATCTATTTTTTCAGACCTAGGAAGGACTGGAGTATTGGAATTCTGTTTGTTTACCCGAGATCCCTTATTGAACATCATGATGACGTGTAGTGGGGGGTGGTGGAGGTTTAAGGGGGATGTAGGATGGTCGTTACCGACCTTCCTATTGTTGTGACTGAGAGCTCTCAGGGGACGCAACAGACAGCTCTACGTCCATGAGCGGCACCGGTGAAAGAATATTGAGGCCAGAAAGGCCTCCCGCAATATTCCCCCCGCCGTCGCTCAGAAGCAAGTCTATCTCATCCTGAGAGAACTCTCCTTCACCTACCTCTAGGTCTGGAACGTCAGAGGCGCTCGAAGCCTCCGCCCTAGGTTCACCGCTGCTTGTGCAGGGTGCCTCCAAGGCGGGCGCCACGAGCGGGATTTTGACGTCCCTTGATCTGGACTTGCGAACCAGCACGTACACTGTCGCCATCTTATACGAGAGTCTAAACTCATGTCTCTTAAGGGTCTCGTACTCCTCTACCGGAACTCCCAAGACCATGACATTGTTTGTGGTCTCCTCGACTTTCTGAGACCGGTGGGCAAAGATCGGCCAGGTCTCAATTTTTAGGTCTAATTTCCTATTATAAAACGCCAGGAAATCCCTAATGGACTCCCCGTCACCCTCAAAATCTGGGATATTTACTACCCCTTTATGGTACCGGGGCAGCTCACTTTCAGGAACCACCCTAAAACCCTCGGAGCCTGTCCATAGGCCAGGAAGTTTCTCGGCGATGGAGGCTAGCCACTCTAAAGAGAAGTCATCACTAGCCTCCACCCTCAAGCCTCCGTGAGCCAGCCTAGGCATCGAAGTGAAGCCCGGCGTGGCGCACTCCCGATTGTGGCGGTTTTTGAGGTAGTACACTACTGTCTGCTGCTCCAGTGTACATCTGAGCATAGTGGCGCGCAGGTCATCCATGTGCACGCCAGACCTGTCCATGATCACCACCCTTAAGTGAGATTTGGCAGCTCCAGCGTACGACATTCTCCCTATGGCGTCACTACCTACCTTATCTTTTTTGTGGTCTGCACTAGCAGGGCGCACAGTGGAGGAGCTGCCTTCTAAGCACACCTTCTTGTCCGCTGCCGCAGACGAAGGTGAAACAAAGTCCGAGCTCCTCTGCCGTTTGGCACTACGAGTGCAGCCACTATCTGACTTACCAGGGGTGCCCTGGTCAGTGACCGGGTTGTTGCAGTGTTCCTCGCCCTTTCGACCCTTTCCTATGCCCTTCCCTTTATCAGGTCTTGGCTCGGAGAAGGCCTCCGGACTATGGGAACTTGGCTTCTTCCCAGTCTCCTTCCTTGGCACCACTGGCTCTTTATCACAGAGTTTAGTCGACTGAGGCCGCCCAGCCTCTTGCAGCGGCGCGCCGTCCTTCACCACCACAATCCACTAGATGGGACTGGTGCTCTGGAGTAGCTCGACTTGCCGCCGCTGGAGGAGAGGGCCTCACCTCGACTAACGAGGCTCGTGACATAACCGCGCCGATGGCCGGAGCGATGACCGACACACCAGGCGGGTACAGCGTGCCCTCTATTTGACGCCGTTTCAGCTCATTTACCAAAGTGGCGTTGAGCTTGCGGCGTTCCCTACGTAACTGTTTGCGGCGATCTATGCCGCTCTTCTCGACCTTACCTGAGGACGAGTTACCGATTGGCGCTGAGGGCACCTCGGGAACCCGACCCTTGTCTGAAACCAACACAGCATCATCGGTGTTCGCCGCCGCTGCTGTGCCGCCCACTACCGAGCGCGCCTCTGCCCTCTTTTCCGTGTTCTTCTTCTTTGACTTCCTCTTCCGCACTGGCCCAGTCTGGTCCTGCACCGATGAGGATGAAGTGGAAGGCGCCACGTCACCGTCCTTCCCAGTAGCAGCTGCAGGAGGCGGGGCCTGGGGTCCCACCCCGCCACCGCCTTCGGTAGCCAACTTACCACCCCCCGGCCCGGAAACCGGAGGGCGCCGGGTGCTGGCCGGGTCGCATGGCATCACAAAATCTTCATTAACTTTACTCATATTTACTTTAGGGGGTTTACTCTGTGAACAGAAAAGAGTTAGCGGGGCGCAGAAAGCTGTGGTAGTTGCCATTGCCCAAGTGGCAACTCCCCTACTTTTAAATGATGGAGAGGGGAAGAGGGACAACTGGAAAACAACCATCCCTCCCTCGCCCGTCCATCACCACGGCGTTGGGTCACCGAAGAGGTGTTGAGACCAGCATATCAATAAACCATTAATACACGGAGCCCTACACCCCTCTCTCGTGCCCTCCCTGCTCTATCCGGGCTTGGGACCGGCTCCATACTACCTATTGTAAGCATAAGCAAAGCAATAAACACTATAGAGGCGAGGGATCAAGAGGAAAGCTATCCAACATCTATCCATATCGATGGTGGACCCGCAGGGGCCCTCTGCCCCTGCAGTGTTCGTCTGGTGGTTTTGGTTACATCTATTTCTGATGGAACTAGACCAATAAACAGGGGGCAACCACGTGAAGGCTTGCCCACCAGGCTTGCCTTAGGGATCTGGGCAACTGATGTGTCTCTCTCCCCTAAAACCATTCGCACCTTACTTGTCTAGAGGAGACAAGTAAAGCAGGCTTGTATCTATACTAGGCAAGCGGCTGAACTAGAGACACTAGAAAAGCAAAGAAAGCAAGCTAGGCAATGCAACTATTAAAGCGGAGGACGGACATATTCCACGGCAGATTACATCCACCGCTATTATTTGCGGCTGTCTAATGACGGACGCTACAATTTTAGGAAACTCAGCCTTGTTTCAAACACATCATCATCATCAGCCTGTAGAAGTCCACTGCTGGACATAGGCCTCCCCCTTAGAATGCCACGACGAACGGTCTTGAGCCGCCTCCATCCACAGACTTCCTGAGACTTTTTTTTAGAGGACATAAAAGTGTTTAAACTTCACTTCATACAATCAATTCTTGTTTTTATTTTTTTTCAACACTAAAACAGCAGAAATAAAAAGCCAAAATGAGACCTTTTTGCGTCCCAAAAAGAAGAAACATCGCAAAAATTACAAGCATTTTGTATAGATCCATATCAACGCTATAAATTCGTCGTGTACCTACGGAACCTTATGAAAATGCCGAGATATCGCGTCAGGCATCATGTGAAAAATGTTTGTAGAATGTTTTGCGAGACACTATAGCCGAAAAGCTTAGATAATCTAAAAGATACCTTCTTTATTTTGATGCGACTTTCTTTTGCTTTCAATCTTCTTTTGTATTTATTACTATTTTTGTTATTGTATTAAGTATATCAGTTATATAGTACCCATAACACAAGCTCTGCTTAGCTTGGGGCTAGATAATGTTGTGTGAAATGTCCAACATTTATTTATTTACTGTTTTTCCCTTGGTCATCCTGCATAGTTTCTCTTAAAAGAGCCATTGTGCTGAAATATAATTTCACCAACGAACGAGAACAAAGTAAATAGATTAGGAAATGTATTTTAAAAAAAAAAACATTTATATTAATGTGGGGGCGAATTAATAATAGCGTTGAATTTTTGCACTACGGTGGTTTACCACCGTAGTGCAAAAATTATGCTATTATTATTTGCTGATTATGCTAGCACAAGACAAAAGTTATGCTCTTTAGAGCATAACTTTTGTCTTGTGCTAGCATAATCAGTTCATCTTGAATAAATTGTTTTATCGATAAGACCACCTTACAGTAACATAAAGTTATTAAAAAAGAAAAAAAATTGGGGTCCAAGCATATCAAGTTTTTTTTATGAATTAGTATTAAATTAAATTTTATCTACAATTAATAAATTCTTCATAAGCTGTTAAACGTCCATTGTTGGACGAGACCTCCCTCAAAGTATGCAATGGGGGGATTTGCCATAATCATCACAACGGAGGCGGATTGGTGATCGTAGTATTGGTATTGAGTATTCAGGTGGATGCTGCTGCCCATCCAAGCTTTACTATTTAAAACAATGCTATGTCTAAAACAAATCAAAATCAAAGATCAGGGTTTGTTATACTTATGATTTTTATAACAAACGTTACCATTTAAAACTATGCTAAATGTATAAAAATTTATCATCAAAAAATTAAAAGTTCTATACATAAATCTAAGTAAGATGCAGTCAAGCTATCAATGTTTATTTAATTTTTTTATAAAGTCTTTAGATAATTTGTACTTACTCTGGTTTCAATCCATTTTTGTTATAAATAAATAAATAATGACATTCACGGGAGGAGACGGAGGGGTCTATTCTCAGACCGGACACACCACGGCATTAATATTAATTATGTATATGACGGATTAAGGTCCTGACGTCATCAATAAAAGAGGAGTCGAACTTCATAATTTATTTCATTACTTCAAGAACGCTACGACAACAAGTGCACCGCGCCAAAGCCAAATCAAAACTCTCAACTGCGGCCGCGCGCTCGCTTTTATACCCGAGCGAGAACAAAGGAAAGTAGGGTTGGTTGCTTGTTCGGCGCGTTGCACGTGGTGTTTACAACCGAACGATGACGACGCGCCGTCACGGCCATGCTGACGTGCGTACGTCCTCGTACGCGTAGTCTTGCAGGGTTCACAGGATTACATCTGTTCGTACATCCTGACATATTATCTTATTAAAACATCTGGACCGGTAAGTTTTTCAATTTTACCCTTCAGGTTAGTCATTGCTCAGGTCCGGTCAAGTTACTTGACCCTTCATCAATAGCTCCCTGGTCCGATCATCAATGATCCTTCAGGATCCCTTCAGTTCTTAGAACTGGCCCGGATTAGCTAGTCCGGACATACTGTCCCTGTTAGCTCCCTGGTCCGATCATGAATGATCCTTCAGAATCCCTTCAGTTCTTAGAACTGGCCCGGATTAGCTAGTCCGGACATACTGTCCCTGTTAGCTCCCTGGTCCGATCATCAATGATCCTTCAGAATCCCTTCAGTTCTTAGAACTGGCCCGGATTTGCTAGTCCGGACATTTTTTTTTGTCCCTGTAGCTTTCTTATAATTGATCCGGCTATGCCCTTCTCAAGTCAAAGTCAAAGTTCAATTCAAAGTCTGAAATCACAAAGATCATTTTGAATCGTCTTATAAACCAAAATTACTCCTGTTCCAATCCTTCAATGATCTATAACATTTTTACACATTTTTACATTTTTTTTATTTTTATTTTCTCTATGTATCCGAGCTGTTGTTTTACTTGACAAACAAACAAGCAAGCACACGGCCCACATGACGGAAAGCAGCCTTCGCAGCCCATGGACGCGTGCAACACCAGAAGCACCACACGCGTGCTGCCAATCCTGAAACATAAAGATGAAAAGTCTCATGCGCCTGCAACTCCACCGGCACCCGTACCCTTCAAACCGAAACACGTCAACGCGAACCCTACTGCCTGGTGGCAGAAATAGTGGCAGTACCTCCCCGGACGAACTCCTTCACAAGAAGTTCCACTACTAACAAAAAATATTATTATTGTGATAATGTTATTTGATTCTGGGTTGAGCGAGTCTATTGACGTACGTTGAGCATTATAGCTGTTGGCTATTAAGGTACGAGAATCAGCTGACATAGTGTCACATAACAACAACAACAGTCACATACGTAGCTCTGATTCCACACTGACTCCCCGTGTCGTAGGTATCAAGAACTACGAGTACCATGGTACCATATAACACCCAGACCAGGAACAAACATTTGCAGATTATACAAACGTTAGTCCCGCAGCGGGAATCGAACCCGCAACCTCTTGCATCTCAGCCGGCCACTCATCCGCCGCGCCACTCAGGTCGTCAACACACTATTCACAAACACGGTAACTAGTTACTGAAATGGTGTCTCCATTACTATTATTGTTTCCGTGGCTAGTTTTATGAAAAAAACATTACTATCATTATTACACGCGCGCCGTCACGCCATCATCATCACTATAATTTTCTTCAATTTGCTAGGTTTTCAGAGGCTATTAAAAAGAAAAAATAGTTCTTAAATTTCTGGAAGATGACAGTGACTCGACATGGTTGTGTCTTCTGAAGATTTTGCAAAAGCACCACAGAGAATGCGTTGCGATTCCGAAGCTCGTTTTTAAATCTACTATAGACCATCCACACCATAATCCCTGCTCATCTTGGTCCGGTTTACTTCACCAACGAACGGCGTGAGCGAGTGCAGTCAGTGACACTGACAGTTGGTGGCTGACCGACAAAATTTAGACAACTATATCTGGACAGCGCCATCTATGAATGGATTTAGAACTACTTTCTTTTAGCTGTCAGAAAATTTCCCATTGGTCACGAGGTACTTCACGTAAATGCTTGTGAAAATAATTTTAAACCCTATTAGTTCCATTAATGTGTCTCAACTCATACCGGTAATTTTTCTGAAACTGCAGTAACTTTAAAGGGGCATTTATATTCTCGGTCTAACTTAGTTTGAAGCCTTTGTTTGCTTTTAACACAAATAAAGTCACCTAGAGAGAAAGGTTAATTCCAACTAAAATGCCTGTCTCTAAAATATCACGACCTAATAAAATTACTTTGGCTAAGCATTCATCGGGCAATATGTGATAAGTTACATCGAAACCTTGTACAATGGTCGGGCATTTTACTTGTAATGAGCAGATAATGTTTTTGGGTCCAACACCCTTTGAAACCCTTTAAGCTGTTTTCGAGAGTAGTTACCAGTCGTCTCGAACGTAGGTTCAACGACTTCCAGCCCCCCGAACAAGCCGGGTTTCGAAAAGGCTTTAGTACCGTAGACCACACCCACACGCTCCGGCAGATTATACAAAAGACTGAAGAGTGTAATCAGCCGCTATGTCTAGCGTTTGTGGAATACGAGAAAGCCTTTGATTCAGTCGAGACCTGGGCAGTGTTACAGCGATACAGCGCTGATAACTGCGGACAGTTACAGTCTTTACAGCGATGCCAAATCGACTACTGGTATATTGAAGTGTTGAAGTGTTTGTACAGCAGGACCACTATGTTTATCAGTCTTAAATACCAGTGCACGGATCCTAACCAATTGCAGAAAAGGGTGAGGCAGGGAGATGTTATTACTCCAAAACTGTTCACCTCTGCATTGGAAAATGTTTTCAAGCTTCTGAACTGGAATGGGTATGGCATCAATATTAATGGCGAAGAAATCACTCACATTCGATATGCCGATGATATAGTCATCACGGCAGAATCGCTGGAAGACCTTAGCACAATGCTCAGAGACCTCAATACCGTTTCCCAACAGGTGGGTCTTAAAATGAACATGGGCAAGACAAAAATTATGTCAAATGCCCATGTCGCACCTATGCCGGTACACGTTGGGAGTGATAATGTCGAAGTTGTTGACCACTATGTCGATTTGGGTCAGACGATTCAACTAGGAGGGTCCAACTTCGACAAAGAGGTTAACCGACGAATCCAACTCGGATGGGTAGCGTTTGGGAAACTATGCCACATCTTCTCGTCACAGATACCGCAGAGCCTCAAGACGAAAGTATTGAATCAGTGCGTGTTGCCAGTGATGACTTACGGCACTGAGACATGGTCGCTAACTATTGGTCGTATAGATAAGCCTAAGTCGCGAAGCGGGCTATGGAAAGAGCTTTGCTAAGAGTTGCACTACGTGATAGAATCCGAAATGAGAAAATCCGTAGAAGAACCAAAGTCACAGACATAGCTCTCAGAACTAGCAACTTGAAGTGGCAATGGGCAGGTCATATAGCTCGACAAACTGATAACCGTTGGGTAATAAAAGTTCTCGAGTGGCAACCACAAACCGGACGACGCGGTAGAGGAAGGCCTCCACTCGGTGGACCAAAGATACTATAAACTCGCAGGAAGTCGGTGAATAGAGACGGATCAGGACCGTTCGCCATGGCATTTCAAAGGGGAGGCCCATGTCCAGCAGTGGACTTGGTACAGGCTGATAATGATGATGATGACCCTTTAAAACCACTTTTTCATAAAGTTTTTCGCCTTTAAGTAATTCAATATGACTCTTTCTAGCCAGACTACATTCTGGACCAGAATAAAATATAAAAGGTAACTGAAGACCAGTTATCTGTAAAATATCTCGAGCAGACCGGGAGCACAGGTTCACTTGCTTGTTGCTAGGATTCGGCAGTGGCGTCTTCTTTCCTTTTCTCGCGCTTGGGGCAAACAGTGGCTACGTGTCCGGGATCGTTGCACATGTCGCAGATCATAGCGGGCTTAGCTTGATCCTTTTTTTGCTAAAACAGGAAAAGTTTTTAGAAAGAACAAGCTGTTTGTCCCTACATTCAATACCACGATGAAGAAGCATTCTGATACCACAGAAGTGACAATTTCCACGAAAAGCTGTTAATGTGTGAAATCTCTTCGGGTCAGTTTCGGTGGTAACCGGTTCATAGATTTTTCGTTTCAATGTAAATCCTGTAAGCAAGACACGGTGGTATGCAATTACTGCGGTGGTCGCATCTGAGGCGACACAAGTGACTGCGATCAACTCCGCTAACATAAAGGTCACTGCAACTACAGCTACAACTACAACTACGATACCGTGTTTCCTTTCGCGTAGTTTGACCTCGCAACAAGCCACGCAAATATCAACCTCACGAACGCTTGCCACGTGAGCGCCATCTCCGCGGCCTCCACGGCAGCGTGGCATTCCACGGCACTTCACAGCACTAATCACGAGATCAGGATCGAGGCAGTTGACACATTTCACGTGGATAAAACAGAAAACACAATCGCAGCGCACGAACGTTACACAGAACACAGAGGTTATCTCGACACATGTTTTGCAGACATTTTTTTAACAAAAAAATCAGGATGATATTTCACTGAATTGACCGAGTTTGAGTGGGAGTGAAGATCGCATCCCACTTCTGATGACGGATTAAGGTCCTGACGTCATCAATAAAAGAGGAGTCGAACTTCATAATTTATTTCATTACTTCAAGAACGCTACGACAACAAGTGCACCGCGCCAAAGCCAAATCAAAACTCTCAACTGCGGCCGCGCGCTCGCTTTTATACCCGAGCGAGAACAAAGGAAAGTAGGGTTGGTTGCTTGTTCGGCGCGTTGCACGTGGTGTTTACAACCGAACGATGACGACGCGCCGTCATATATAACATTATTTTACAATAACATTTTTATTAATTAATGCTTATTGTAATCATTTTAACATTGTGTTGCAATAAAGAACTTTAGATTTTAACTTTAATTAAATATCATCATCATCATCATCGTGTAGAAGTCCACTGCTGAGCATGGCCTATGTCCTCCTTAGAATGCCACGACGAGCGATCTTGAGCCGCTTCCATCCACCGATTTCCTGCGACGTTTATAATGTCTTTAGTCTATCAAATGGAGTAATTCAATGTGCGTCCCTTCAATAATAATTTTAATTCATGGTGAAAGTGACCAAGTAAACAAGTTTATTTCTTCATTCAATTCTACGAAAGAATATGTCAGGAATAATCTCACATACTACAATAAATAAATAGTGATGTGAAAATGACTCAATCCCGAGTCGACATAAAGTATCGATAGCTCGTCCCGTAACGAACTCGGCTGTCGCTCGTCAAAGATTTACCGTCTCATCAGACGGACGTATCTTTCATTCATATTCATATTGAGACTGAATCTACCTAATTGGAAAGCAAAAACTATTCTGCTATCTTTTTTATAATAGAGTTCTATACCGTCTACTATTAGCTATAGTACCTACCTCAGGACGTAGCCAGCGGGGGTTAAGGGGGTTCAACCCCCCCCCCCCCCCGAAATGTTCAAAATTTGCCCGTTCACACTTCTTAAATATACGAATATACCATACTTTTTCGGTTGCTCTTGCTATACAAAAATCAAAAAACTTGGCTGTTCACACTTGGAATATTAATGTAATTTCATGTACATTTTTGTTTTTTCTTTTCTTGAACCCCCTGAAACTTAAACCTGGCTACGCCCTTGCCTACCTAGATTATATACATCTTGTTGGCTTATCTGAGGTACTATACTGTGAGAATGACGAATTAATGGTTTTTACGTTATTGATGTAGATTATTTGACATTAAATATAATATATATTGCAATTTTTATTTATTTTTTGCATTTATTAATTGTCTTTTGTAATTTAATTGACATGTTAAGCATATATAATTCAGATAATTTGACCTATATATTTAAATATTTATACTTCTTTATTGTCTGTCTTGCTATCAGGTAGGTAGGTATTTATTTGTTTTTGTAAAATGTATTTTTTAAGTAATGTAGGTATGTTAATTAGTGTAATTGGTTAAGGCCATGCTAATTATTTAATTAAATAAATAAACTAGCATTGGTTCGCAATATTAAACTCAATTATTTCAATAATTATTTTTAAACATGAACGTAGAAGAATGAATGTAGAAATCCACTGCTGGACAGGCCTCCCCCTTAATGCCACGACGAACGGTCTTTAGCCGCCTCCATCCATCGACTTCCTGCGACGTTTATAATGTCTTTAGTCCATCCAGTGGAGGGCCTTCCTCTACCGCGTCGTCCGGTTTGTAATCGCCACTCGAGAACCTTTATTCCCCAACGGTTATCAGTTCTTCGAGCTATATGACCTGCCCATTGCCACTTCGACTTGCTAATTCAATTTCAACTTGTTATTTCTGTGTACTTACATATAAATAATTTGAAAGAGAAAGCCGCTTGTACAGTACAACAATTTGATTTAGAAATATAGCCAGTGGCTAATCCCAGGCTAGACATGAACATAAAATTTGATTAAAATATTTCATTCGCCGTGACCGTGTTTGATTTATATGTCTAAAAATGCTAATGTCCATACATAGAGACGTAACTTTAATACAATGCCGCATTAAATAAGTCTTTTGGACTTTTTCTGCTCTTTCGAAGGGAGACGTCGTCCTTTTTTATTTTATTTCAATTTCTAGTGTTTTTTTGAGTAATATCGTGTAATTTCGGTGGCATTTTAACCGGTGTATCTTATAAAGAGCACATGGTAGTGAATTTAAATAAAATAAGTGAATTGCGTGTCTTTTCGAAGGGGTGGAAATTATCCAGGAACGTTCTAGTAAACTGCCATCGATTTACTAGACCATGACCTGACAGTGGACTTGACGACTGGACTTTGTTTGATAATTATCTATGCTACTTGACATTTGCAAAATTGAGTAAATACTCAGAAGCCATTAACAAAAAAAAAAGTCTTATATAAAAAATTTGTTAGCAAAATTGTGATCCATCAACTTTCATTGGGGACTCTGAGTACGGTCGTGAAAAAATCAGCTTGATTTTCAAAAATTACAACAATAAGGAGCTATGTGTAGTCCGGTCTCCTCCCGTGGATAAAAACCGACTATAAGGGGGTTCATCAGGGGATAAGGCAGCAGTATCTATATACTTAACGCTTAGAACTTAAAACCAATCCTGCGATCACCAATTCATCTGCCTGGTGATTATGGTAAATCCCCCTCGTCCATTGCACTGCCACCCATTAACAGTAGCAAATGGCAATGGGAAACACAACAATGGGGATCACTTTGGCATCCCAAAGACTGTCCAAATCTTTTAAACATTGAAAGTAGAAATATTTAGCTCAAGTAGTTTCCCCTATTCAAGTTTCATAAGATTTAGATAGCGCTAAGGCTGTCAAAATGATTGTTGCGTTCCCCATTGCCATTTGCTACTGTAATTACGGGGATGGACGTCTACCGGTTTATAATGAAAGAGATATTAAGTGACCACTAACGTTAATGACATCTCTGAGTGCGGCCTTAAGTCTGATTTATGTTTTTGTATCTTTTATTTGATGTATCAACATGGCGGTTTCGCTTTATAAAAAAAGATTTATTTTTTGCTTTGGCGTGCCACGGTGGTACTTCTACAATCTACATAATTTGTCAAAGTGTTCTTATAAGTCCTATAGATTTGTATTTTTTTTCGTTCTTAGTGGCCATCATCATCAGCCGGTAGGTCCACTGTTGGAGGAGGCCTCCCCCGTCGAAAACAATGCCTTAGTCGACTTTTGCGACATCCACAGGAGGAGAATGTGTGGTATTTTTTAAGCCTCACTCACTTACTTACTTTTTACTTACTTACTTCCCGCTGTGGGACAAATGTTTGTATGATCTGCAAATATTTGTTCCGGGTTTGGGTGTTATGGTACCATGGTACTTGTACTTCCTGATACCCACGACACAGGGTATCCTAGTGTCGGATCATGACTACGTATATGACTGTTTGGTGTTATGTTATGTTACTAACTCTGTCATTACCCCAAAAACTGTAACAAAGATAAACATTATACATACATTTAGAAACCATCAGACAAAGCGCAACTCTAGATTAACAAAACGTAATTAAATTCCAACATTTAAGCAACACATTACAAATAAGTAAAGCCCTCCAACTGAGGATCCGGTGCTAAATTATTTACTTAAGCGCTTAGACGAATTAAAAATATGGGCTAGGTCACTGCGTCCTAAAGGGTTCCTTTCCTTGTTCTTCCAAGTAGTTCATAGATTCTGTATTAGTAAGGGTTGAGAGCTGGGGGGGAGCGGTTGGGAGCTTACATCCTGGTCACGGCACCAGATAGAACCCCCTCAACCCCCCTTAACCCCAACTAAGAACCTAAAATGTTCTATGTGGTGAATTATGTTTTAGTGTAGGTAGTGTAGATCCTAGAGAGATAGATGAAGCGTTTACCTTGCCGTAAAACAGTTTTTAAACTAGCACGGAAGGTAAAGTTCTCAATCACCATTCACCGTTCACCATTTTTATAAATTATGAATGCATATATTCCTGTTATTATTTTTATAGTTATTAGTACATCTGTTTTGTATATGTCGTGTATCTGAGCTGAATGAAATAAACTAATCTTTATCTTTATCCCTTATACTTCATGCCTACGTGCTCTCAAACGGTGAAGAAAAACATTGTGAGGCAGCATAATCACCAGCCTGTAGACGTCCACAGCTGAACGAGGCCCCCCATTGTATACAATGGGGTGATTTGAGATAATTGCCACGCTTGGCAGGCGGATTGGTGATTGCAGTCTACTGCCCATACCCTGTTGTAATCCCTTAGCCGGCTTTTACGACATCCACGGGAGGAGACGGAGTGATCTATTCTGCGGCAGGACACATTCCACGGCGGACAACATGCATCAATTACAGATTCAGTTATATACTTGTTTTTCTTTTTTTTATTCTTATGTACGGAACCCTAATAAGAGAAATCAAGGGAATTCACCTAATTAACAAACATTTGTAGTTTCCGGAATCCCGGGATTTTGCACGATGCCCGGGATTTTAGGGATCTTTTGTAGGATTAACACTAGTTACTGTAAATAAGTGGGATGGAATTATTTAACACCTCCCATGGTCTTTTGGATGACCCTGATCCGTCCTATGAGGATTTCAAGATATATTAGGGGTACTAAATGATAACAATTGTTAGTAGTAGAGCTCCATGTGAAAGAGACCGTCCGGGGACGTATTATAATCATCAGTATGTTGGATTCCACTGCTGGCCATGGGACCCCTGAAATAAAACGACCACCGGTCTACCGTCGGTAGATAGACATCAAACTTTGTCACTATCTAACTCATTAAAGTTCAGGTAAGCTAGAAAGTGACAGAATAGCATTCGCGAAGCAAAAAGTGAGTGAAGTATATAATAATAATAAATGCTGGACATTTCACACAACATTATCTAGCCCCAAGCTAAGCAGAGCTTGTGTTATGGGTACTAGATAGCTGATATACTAAATACAATACATTACAAACATAGATATTTTTTATTATACATAGAAAATACCCAGAACACCCAGAAGAATTATCTGCAGATCGTACAAATATTTGTTCCGACGCGAGAACCGAACCCGCAACCTCCTGCATCGCAGGCGAAGGCCTCGCCACAGAGGTCGTTGAGGTATCAATTGGTTGAACTAGAAATGTAGTTACTATATCACTCACTAACCTTAGTTAGCCCGAGGACGTACGGACCTATGTCAAAACTAAATCTAACTTTATACTATTACAACTAGTTTGACTCTTAAATCAATACGCGAAAACCCACGGGCAATAGCTAAAGAAACCCGGAGACAGTAGGAATGTAATTACACCATCTAATAACTTGTACAATAAGATTTAACGCTAATGTTTCATAACAAATCAAAGGCGGTCTTATCTACCGGACAATATTGCTATTGGGTTAAGCCACTATTCAATAAGCGACTTGTCGCGCGACAAAATTTTATAATCATCGTTATAGAATAGAATAGACAATACTTTATTGTAAACCATAAGATACTTATAATACAAATCAAACAAAACCTAACATCATCATCATCATCAGCCTGTAGAAGTCTACTGCTGGACATAGGCCTGCCCTTAGAATGCCACGACAAACGGTCTTAAGCCTCCTCCATCCACCGACTTCCTGCGACGTTTATAATGTCTTTAGTCCATCGAGTGGAGGGCCTTCTCTATCGCGTCGTCCGGTTTTTGCTCGCCACTCGAGAACCTTTATTCCCCAACGGTTTTCAGTTCTTCAGCTATATGACCTAACATAAACATAATAATTAATATCACAATGGGCGGTCTTATCGCTTAGAAGCGATTTCATCCAGCCAACTTTTGAATCGAGATATATTTGTAAGATCATCATCAGCATGTATAGAGGGATTGCTGGATGTATAGGCCTCCTCCATAGAATGCAAAGACAGTCACCATCCACCGACTTACTGTGACCTTTAAAATGTCTTCAGTCCATCGAGAGCCTTCCTACTCTGCGTCATCCGGTTCGTGATCGCCACTGGAGAACCTTTATCCCCAACGGTTGTCGGTTCTGAGAGCTACATGGATTGTATACGGATTTTCATACATAAACATCGAAAAGCGCCCTTAACGGACACTTTAAGAACCTCGATTTCTGTACAAATATCCACACAGCTTACACGCCCGTGTAGTTGATTGTTTTATTTCTAAACTTAAACAGAAGATTACCGGTAGAGCGCTTCTATTTTGGCTATCATTTCTTCAAACCCCATGAAATTTTGTACACATGATTTAGACATGTGGTGCGTCAGTTTAAAAAAAATAGTTTTTTTTTAATTAATGATTTGGTAGCCATACAGTTTAATAAGAAACTAACGCACCACACCACGGTTCTAGATATTAGGTCATGTGTAAAGTTTCATGGAGAAATAATAACCAAATTAGAATCAAACTTTGTCCGCGTGCAAAAGGGCGTATATCGCCCTCTTGCTCTACCTGTGTCCATCCTCTTCTTTAAGCTTGAACTTCGATTAACATTTGCTGATTTAAGCCAGGTAATTGATTTTCAAATGTAACGATATGCCCAAATTGGTCGCACAGTGAATACCAGCTTTATAATTTCCGCAAGAGGGAATAGTATTACCTAGTACCTAACTCTGGTCGATGCATTCCCCACACGAAGAACCAGAAGTTGTACTACAACATCTTTACCTTAGGCAGGACTTATAAGACCAAAAGTGCTCCTCTACGTATGAACACGGTTTGGTGATGGACTCATAGCTCATCACCATTATCATCAGCATGTATAAGTCCACTGCTGGACAGGGCTTTCTAGAATGCCACGACGAATGGTCTTGAGTCGCCTCCATCCACCAGACTTCCTGCGACCTTTCTAATGTCTTTAGTACATCGAGAGGGCTTTCCTCTACTGCGTCATACGGTTTGTGGTCGCAACTCGAGAAACTTTATTTCGCAACGGTTGTCAGTTCTGCGAGCTATATGACCTGCCATTGCCACTTCAACTTTTTAATCTGAGAGCTATGTCGGTGATATTGGTTCTTCTACGCATTGCATCTAGTGACAAACAAAACTTAACATACCTATGAGACTGTTAACATTCCTTTCCATTTAACAAAATCTTTATTGTTTACTTTAATACATTCCTCCACGAGTCTTTGGTGGAATTGGAGTTGGCCTGGTGTGAAGAGGCGAACATTCAAGGGATCCGAGAAAGACTCTCGTTTTTCTTACCAGATGCTGTTAAATTTTTTTATTACTTGCAAACCAGCATACGGCCCACCTGATGGAAAGTAGTTACCGTAGCCTATGGACGCCTGCAACACCAGAGGCATCAAACGCGCGCTGCCGATCCTGAGGCATAAAGATGAAAAGTCTCATGTGTCCTTCAAACCGAAACACAGCAATGCGAACACTACTGCTTGGCGGCAGAAATAGGTACGGTGGTAGTACTTCCCCGGACAAACTCTTTCACTGGTATCTGGTGGTGCTTTGCCTGTCTAGTCTACTAGTCAAGTCATCTTTCAAAGGCTGTTGAAGAGCATAAACTCTGAACTAACAACGTGCTTTCACTCGACATAACATTGTGTTCTATAGCTTATTCTTGCTCTGAGAGGCTCAGGCACTTACAGCTATAGAGATATGCCAATAAACGGTCATTAAGAATATCGCCGTGTCACGAGATTATACTGCTTTATTGCTAATATTGCCTTATTTTACCTTATTGCTGGATGTCGTGTAGGTATAAGTGGTATAGGTGGTATATGTTACCTAGGTTTGTGCAAGTGGGGAATCAAGTTTCAGTTTACGGAGTTGCATAAGTAGCTTGTTAAATATTTCAATAAAGGTGTACATACGTTTGTCATCATCATCATTAGACAAATCGTCGCTGTTCTAAGTGACGTAGCTGACATTTGTAACAGTGCTGCGTTTAAGATAAAATTTAACCTAAAGGTGCAACTTCACTTGGTGTATATTCGCAAATGTTTGCGTTATTTATCCAAGGCAAAATCAACCATGAATCCATCAGAACACAATGTTGTTTGCCTTGGCAAAATAATGCAAACATTTTTACGCAAATACGCCAAAGTGAAGTGCCACCATCACGGGGGTTATGTTAAGACGTATGCTTATGTCAATACTTTTTTATCTGTATTGCTATTTTCTATTTGCATAACCTCTGCGTGTTCTTCTTTCATTTTATATATTAACTGAGATTTTTCTAATTTACTTACTTTAACTAGCATTTGCTCGCAGCTCCGCCCGCATGTATCTTTTATTGGCATGGAACCTCTTTTACAAATTACTATAGCTGCGGCCCGCGGTTTCACCTGCGTGAACAATGATGAAAATTGATGATGAAAAGTAAAAGCCTATGTGTTAATCCAGAGTATAAGATATCTAAATTCCAAATTTCACTCAAATCTGTACAGCCGTTTGAGCGTGAAGAAGTAACAAAGATACAAACTTTCGCATTTATAATATTAGTGTGATTATAAATTATAGCCTATGTTATTCTGATCAAATCCGTTCAGTAGTTTTTGCGTGAAAGAGTAACAAACATCAATCCATCCATCTTCATAAACTTTTACATTTATGATATTAGTATAGGAAGTTTTATTTGTATGAAAACAACAAACTGCAAATGGAATGCTTTAGCAGTAACGTCAGTTTGACACTTTATCTATGAAACTGACTTCTAGCACCTTTAAAAGATCGCTAAAATGTGTCCTAGCTGGCGAAAACTTATACCAGCGGACGTCCCTAAACGGAGCAGTATAAATTTTAGCCAGTTTTATTTTTCGCCACATGGAGGATATTCATGTAGTTTTCACAGTTGGATAGAACTTCAATTGGATTAGAATATAGGGTAGTGGAACCAATACATGAACGAAGTAAAGTTGCTCATATGCAGTATCCACTTCCTTATGTATTTGTTTCCTTGCATTTCTTTTAAATTTTACCTCTTTGTGATTAACTTTTAACTATTAAGATTAAAATTAAATTTATCTAAAATGAGTGAAAAATACTAATAATGTCTTCAAAAGTTAACATTATAAAAAGTGACAACCGAAGGAAGGTATCAAAAACCATAACACAGGTATATTATGGTTTTTTGATGCAACCTCAATCTCTCTCTGTATAAATAACTATGTAACAGAAGTTTTTAGATATATATAACCTTATACCTAGTAAATATGTAACAGACGTTTGGTATAAATAAAATATTCTTATTCTTATTAATTTTGCCTTTTATTTGATCCTTATGCTAGAAGCAGTAGTTAGTAGTATAGAAGTAGTAGCTAGTAGGTATTGGGCTTTATTGTATCAAGGCACGGGTATTAGCTAAATACCTACCATATCTAATCGAATGTGAATCTTTTGGGGGTACTGAGTATAAAACCTTTGTGAGACATCTCATCAGCAGCCATTAGATGTCCTATCCTGGACGAGGCCTACCCCATAAAATATAATGGCAGGAATTGCCATAATCACCATCTTGGCAGGCAGATTGATGATCGCAGTATTCGTGTTGAGTACTCAGGCGGATGCTGCTGCCTATGGTGTAATCCTGGTGTGTTCCATTCTTAGGACGGACTCGCCCGGTAATCTGAGTTAAAATTTAATAATATCTACTTACATACTTATCATGAGAATCTCCTTAAAACGGACAATTCTATTATTTAAAAACCGTCGACCCCCTGTTGCGCCTCGTGGTAATTAATTTTAATGACCATATTTCGTTGTTTGTATTATGTCAGGCGTAAAGAATGTTCTTCATGAACATTAATTTTAATTAACTTAAAAATTTAAACTCGAATCCTAAATCAAATGATGCAAGGGATTTAAAAAGTTCCAAATGGTTCCAACACGTTTTTGATATATGGGGGACAGCCGTAATATTTTTGTCTATTGTCGACTTCGAAGTCATTTCTCAAATAATCCTCCTAATTGCTACAGTAATAGTTATATCTCGGCCGTCACAGGTAGAGGACAAACGAATGCCTAACACGGCACCGAACCCACTACAAAATAATGCAGACAGCCTGGCACAACCGCTAGCCACCTAAATAGGCTCGATAACCATCTCAAAACTAGGGTTGGTGAGCGTAGAATAATTTTATTATTTTAATCGTTTTCCATCATAAGATACTTTCTCATGTCCAAAAACTCGTGGCCGATGAGCCAAACGGGAACCAATCAACATGTGAGTGGTACGGAAGATATGTCTAACTCACTCGCACTCGTTGCCTTTATGGAGAGTGCTAGTGGTGGTCCATGCTGTTACGATGAAGGGTTGATAAAATAAATTAATATTTCCAGTAATTTTTCAATTACTTTAAATACAGATATACAGAAGAAGCCTTATGACTACATCTCGAAATGACTAGATAGCAGGTATGAACAGACCACTTTAAGACTAAATTTCGATATGACTACATTGCAATATATACCACATTGAGTTTGAACTAGATTGCCATAAGGGAATACGACATCAATAATACTTTTTAACTATTAATCATTCATTAATCTAACTCTGTATCATCGCTGTCGCCAAATTGCTAACGAATAACTCACATATAGGTATAAGCTTTGTTCAATGTTCAAATGACGAATGACAGCTGGCAAGCAATAATTTTGTTGATAACACGTACATGCACTCACATACATAATAACAACATAAAAACAAACTCTAATGGTCGTTCCAGGAATGTGACTTGATCCCTCCCGCCACGACCGGCCGCCGGCAGTCGTTCGCCGACCAAAACAGCTACCTTAAATATCGATAATCCCTATAACTTGTGCCCAACACTAGCAAACTGATGATTAATGACACCATCGGCCACGAGTGTTTGAACGTACTATAATAGTAATGAAACTTAATTTAATCAATCTAGACCTTGAATGCAATGTCTTGGTGTAAACCTCTCCCATTTCTATAAATGAGGTGAGGACATCCTTAGAAGGATCAAGGACATCGAAATATCTAATAGAATCGGTTCCTCATCGTGGTCAAACTATTTAGTCAAACTGATTTGACCACAAGGAATAATTATCCTTGTGGTCAAATGTTGATAAACCTACCGTGAGCCACCAAGGTTCAAGCGACGTTAACATTGGTGGCTATTAGTCCAAATGGTCATAGCCAGCCAGACAGACTAATAAACAAAATAAATGTGAAACTATTAAAGCATGTTATAAAAAGGCCAGAATGAATGAATCAGAATGTATTTGATTTGAGTGCTTTAATTTGCTCAGTAAAACTGAACGTGGTTGTAAACTTTATTTCTCCTTCAAGATGGGGTTACTTACCTTTGTTTCTAAAGACCCTTAGTTTCTTCATTATCACTTGTTAGGTAATAAGAAGCTGCTTTCCAATCTTTTTGGAATTGTACCCATTCCTGCTCAAAATGGGAAAAAAACAGTAATGTCAGCGTATGTTCCATACGCATATGCGTGGCTAAATAACGGTGTTATCTTGTGGGGGTTTATATATTATGTTCAATAACAATTGTGCTTTAATGATATTATAAGTATTGCTCCATGGCTCATTAAGCTCTAAGGTAGGTTCTTATATTTTAATCTGTTGCAGCCCTGCGCACACGCACCGTTATGCGCTCCTTATCGCGTGCCGCGTGGGGTCGCCTACCACGTTATTGAGACAGGTGGTAGGCGTGGAAATCTATCATTAGATTTATTTGTCCAACTACTAAATTTGATATTTAAGATAAAAGTTAAATTGGTGTTCCTCATCAACCTACTGCTTCCACTGCTTGGAGGAGCCTAGTGAACAACGCGTGTTCACTATGTCACGTCAAATGCCTTTGAATTTTTGGTTCTTTACAGAACATAGGCTTTCTCAGCTTAGAAGGCTGCTTAGTATTTAATCTCACGTTGTTATGGTTCCAACGTTTTGAATATAGCAAGCGCGGTAAAAATAATGCTTCTAGTGCACAAACCTCTTTGGTCCTAAGTAACCCAGACGTTACCAATCTTATCTTCAGATAAAGGCGCGTACACACCACGGTACCGCTATCTCGAAGTGAATACAATTGGAAGTACGAGAGTGCCCCATTTGCGCGGATCGGCTTTGAATAGAATTTATCTAGGTATATAGGTTCTAGAAAAGGTGGTGAAGAACCAATTTTATTGGTTGATTAAGACTCTTTTAGAGTGTACAAAAAGAGTAATTTGATATACTTATTTGTGGCCTTCATTTAGGAGTCCATAGTGATCGAGAGGCATTCAGATACCACGAATTTTCACTTGCAACGCAACTGTTTATATGTACAGGTATTCTTTTTTTGTTTAGCTTAAAACATTACAACATTGTTCTCTAATATCATTCCATTGTATACAAGAAGGCTAATGAGTAATTTAACGATGACCTAGTCTTACACATATCATCATCATCATCAGCCTGTAGAAGTCCACTTCTGCATATAGGCTTCCCCCTTAGAATACCACAACGAAGCGTGTTTATCATATTGGATGGGGAGGTTTGCCCCGCTGCTTGGCAGGCGGATTAGTGATTGCAGTATTGGTGTTGAGTACTTACGTGGATGCTGCTGCCTATCCCCTGGTGTAATGCTTTAGTTACCTTTTATCAGTGCGGATTTGCCCTAAGGCCCAGTACAGTGACAAAAAAAAATGATGATAGCAAGAAATAAATAATTTTTAATCTAGTCTTGCTACAAAAATTACAAAAACTTTGGCTGTTCACACTTCTTAAATACCAAAATTTTCGCAGGTCGCTCCACTCGCCGCTACCTTTGGTATATTTGTTTTTAACCGACTTCCCAAAAAAGGAGGAGGTTCTCAATTCGGTTGTTTTTTTTTTTTTTTAATGTTTGTTATTGCATATCTCCGGCGTTTATGAACCGATTTGGAAAATTCTTTTTTTATTTAAATAGATATACTTCCAGATTGGCCCCATTTTTTTCAGAATCCAGTTCTGATGATGGAATCCATGAGGAATTGAGGGAACTCCTCAAATATTGTAGGCATACATATGGCGATTTTGATATTTTCAGCAACAAACCAAGCATTTGCATTCAAAAAGTATCATAATCCTTTCACCACTATGGTTCTTTCATCATTTTTTTTTCATCCAAATATTTAGTCGAATACAATGGCGGAAGTCGGGTTTTTAAATGAAAAGTTATTCGGCAGTCTTGTTACAAAAATCACAAAATTTTTGACTGTTCACACTTCTTATTAAGGTACAAATAGTTCGCCAGGAAATATGAAAAACTGGTTAGGAAAACTCAGGGACGCCCTGATGATGACCCCCCCACCCCTCCCAAATCTTTAGCTGCGACCGCGCCTGATTCATTATGTACCTAGTCTATATGATGGGGCTGAGAAAGGGGCGGACATTGGCCTGGGGCCTAGAGCGGCCACGACTGCAAATCCGCCACTGCCTTTTATTAAATCCATATGAGGATAGGGAGGGGTCTATTCTAGGCTGGACATACTACGACAAAAATGCGGTTTGATTGTGTTTGAAATATATGCGAACTAGCGGAGTGTGAACTCCGTGTCGAATACTACCTATTAGGGCGAGGCACCTCCTTGAACTCAATTTTATGTTTATGTTGCCCGTGGATTATGCGTTTATATTCTGAACTAACCTTTCTCTGATTTAATGGCCACAAGCCATGGTAGGCTAGGCCTAAGAATAGAAATCCTCCAACTCCTCCTGTTGATGTCGTAAAAGGCTACTAAGAGATTACACCAGGGGATGGGCAGCAGCATCCACCTGAAAACTTAACACTAAACAGTGATCACCAATCCGTCTGCCTACAACTTACTCCAGATATCTAGATTGGTGATCGCAGTATTGGTATTGCTGCTGTCATCCCCTGTTGTAATCCCCTTTTACGACATCCACTGGAGGAGATACAGGGATCTATTCTTAAGCCGGAACACCACGGCTTATGGCTTAAGTGTCTTCCTAAATTATTAGTAGTCATATGGGATTAACTCTAACAAACTTCCAAACTCTCGCATTTATTATGTTTATACTCAAAATATAAATAGAAATATCCAGAAATATTATTCAAATATCTTACTAAAGTAACTTTCGTGAATTATATCATTCATTTTGTAAAAACGGGAAATTTTCACGTACCGATATGTTGGCGAGGAAGGACGCGGAGGGAGTGTAGCGCGGATCCTATACCCACCCTGATGAAGACCCTCGATTAGGGTCGAAACCTGTTGGTGATTCCACCAACATATCGGTACGTGAAAATTTCCCGTTTTTACAAAATGATTTCAAATATCTATGAAATATTATATTCATTTTATATTGTACCTAAGATGAATCATTGTAATCCATATCAAGCCTTCCTATTTCGCACTATTTGCCGTTTTAAAACAACATCAAAATCATCTCAGCATGCCGCCATCTTTGATCTTCAGATTTCCATTTGCGATGCGTATACGCCGGTGCCGTTGTAATAAGACCTTTATGGATGCTAGATTAGATTAGCTTAAAAGCCTTTAAATTATTGTATTAGAATCCTGGATCTAGCTGAGTGCTATTTATTAAAATGCGTTTATAAAGGAACCCACCAAAAGTTTAATTTATATTACAAAGTCGCGCTGCGGGCTATAGAGAGTTATATGCTCGGGGTTTCACGAGGGGAGTAGAATCCGAAATGAAGAGATCCGTAGAACCAAGATCACCAACATTAGCTCGCAGAATTAGCAAGTTGAAGTGGCAATGGGCAGGCCATATAGCTCGCAGAACTGATAACCGTTGACCGTCAAGTTTTTTCCGATAGTCACCCCCCCCCCCCCCCTGTACTGGGGGCATCAGTAGCTGACTAACATTAGTAACGATAGCACAGAATAAATAATAGTACAAGCGAGTCGCTAGCAAGACGATAGTAAATGTCAAATTACCTATATACCACTATATTCACTATATTATGTTTACTTACCTTCTTACATAACTATGAACATGAGTAACTAATTCTAGCTATAGTAATGCTAACAAAAACCTCTTATTTAATTTTCATTAATTAATTAGGTACCTACCTAAGTTCATCCGTTTTCAAGTTATGCGAAACACGCACACCTACGTACCTGCCTACGTTGGTACCTAAAAAAAGAATGCACGCACTCTCGGAAAACCTCTTGGCACACACTATTATTTGTTTAGATTATCTATATCTACCCTCATTCTTGCTTTTTTGTCGCTAGGTATTCCTTGTGATTTTATGATATGTACCTAGTTCAAAGCTTGAACATTTTTACCTGTTGTGTAGGTACGCTAATGTATTTTAAGATTAGGATTAGCTCACAAATTACTACGATGTTGCCATTGTTCCTCGTTTTTCTTTGAAATTCTACCTCCTTGTGATTAACTTTTATTTGATTAAGATTAAATTTATCTAAACAGAGTGACAATAATAGTAATATCTTCAAAAGTTAACATTATGAATACTTTAGTGACAACCGAAGGAAGGTATCAAAAACCATAACACAGGTATTTTAACCTATTATGGTTTTTTGATGCACCCTCAATCATGTTTTTGTTTAAATAACTACTAAGTAATAGAAGTTTTTAGATATATATCATTATACCTAGTAAATATGTAACAGACGTTTGGTATCAATAAAAATATTCTTATTCTTATATTCCTATTCTTATACCGTACCTACATTTATTTATTTATACTCTATGACACACAAAACAGAACACAACCGAAGAAATTATAAAAAATAATTTTCAAAAAAAAATTAACTTGGCAAAAACGCACAAAGCGTAATGTTCCATACACATCACAATTATTTAAAAGAAGTATATAAAGATAAAACGCAGAAAGAAAAAAATAAGAACATATATGAGTACTCCGATGTCATTGGCCAATATTAGGTAACATTTGCAGTCGTCCCTCTGGCGTCTTGGAAACATTTAGGCAGCCACTGTTCTTAAACCAACTTGAATCTACAATTTGTATCAAAATTTAATTTCGTAAACCGAAACTTTAGCTATAACAACACTTCAATAAAGTTTTAGGCAAATCCAGGTCAAACAATAAAGCTCCAGCAGGTAATTATAGGTACTCTCTATATTTTAGCAAATTACGGCATCTACCCACGACTGTGCATTGGTGCCTGATAGCGATATATCTTCTTTAGAAACCGCTGCTTATGAAACTAACTGGTACAGTGAGGGCCGGAACTGCTATGTTATGTTGTATTATGCACGTGAACAGAGGGTTTAATATAAGTTTTGCAGCAGCCATCGTAAACTTACTTCATGTGTTTTTATAGTTTAAAAAAAACATTGGTCTTATAAATCAAAATTACCAAAGACTTTTCTTTAAAAACTTAAAAATGTAAATGTAAATCTTAATCTATAATCTCCGAAATTATAATTTTACGTTTTTTGATATAGGTTACAATTATTTTATCTATATTAGCGAATAAGATAGTAATTATAAACTAATCTATGCGCGCACTCGACAGAAACGATACAGATTAATGGCTAGTTACTTACTACCTACATCATACACGGTCTATCTTCGTAATTCTCATCGATACGATCATATAAATCTGAAGTAAGGTTACTATGGTTGCTGCAAACCTTAGACACTCTTAAGACGCTATTCAGAGGCCGTAGTCTTAGGGTCTGTCTCATAATCATTGTCTAAACCTATTTTAGTTAAATATTTTAGTAATAGCTTTTGTTTTCTTCTCTCTGATGTAAAATGTCATACGTCAAAACAAGACAAAAGCTATTTTAACTAAAATAGGTTTAGAGAATGATTATGAAACAGCAACCATCGTAACGATGACAATTACCACAATCGACCAATAATTTTACGTAGAAACTAGCCATTACTCTATGCCATTTCTATTGAGCACGCGCACAGATTAATTGATAGTTACATCTAGTGGTTATTATAATATTATGTTATGTACGGAACTCTCTCCACGCGCAATCCGACTCGCTTTTGACCGGTATTTAAAGCGATAAGTAGTTTTTTTTTAAGATTTTCTAATTTTGGAGAATTTTTAACGAACCAAACTTCTCGACTGTACATAACAAGTCTTGCCGCATTTGCACCATCGCAGGTCGCAGTGTCACAACAATATCATTAAACGTAGCTTTAGATAACAGATGTAATGCGCTGGGAATCTAACCTGCACTTTCACAAACTAATTTATGCAAGGCGTTAACTGATAGTGGATAATGGTGTGGTAATTTTGTAGAAAACCAGTGAAATTACAAACGGTATTCGCTTAGAAGAGACTTTATTTCTACAGTCGTAATACTATAAAATAGATCTGACATTTCGATAGCTGATGTCAAACTGATACAGTTTTTTTTATTAGCAGATTATTTGTCCCGCAGCGGGAATCGAACCCGCAAACTCTTGCGTCTCTGCTGGCTACTCGCCCTCTGCGCCACAGAGGTCGTCACGGAGGTTTTACTTTGTCTAAGACTGATTAGCTTTGTTACTAACGGACTACGTTCATCGACTGATGATATTGATACCTCATTGACAAAACATTATAATAAAATAAAAGTCTTCCAAAATTCCGTTGAAAAAAATATCATCGGAACCAAACGCACAGATAAATAAGATTAACCAAACTAGAAAGAAAGAAACTGGTGGATACGTTTTAGACACAGCATCAGTAGGTTTTAGTTTCAGATTAAGAAAATGAAACAACAAAAATGTACACGAAATGACATTAATAACAATGTGAAAAAAAACTGCTTCCTAACATTTTGAACATTTCGGGGGGGGGGGGGGGGTCTGGAACGACAGTTAAATTTGTACTTTTATCTATTCATTATTCAGTGTACGTAACACTTGGTCACGTCATGACAATATTGCCTCAGCAAAAGATGTGTCTTCGGTGTTAAGCAAAGGTTGGTTATAGAACTTAGCAATGGACACTCCAGACCTGCTGGCGGTGGAGGTGGACGAATGGCATGTGCTGTGCGCTGTGAATACAGACACGTCCACACCGCTTTCATGCAAAATTTGTTTGATCCGTCGACTAATCATTTGAGAAGTTGCATTGTGGATAGGTTTTTTCATAGTAACAATTAATTTACTTGTATTTGGAAGGTTTCTAAATTGGCTAGTTCTTTCAATATACAAAGTCAAGTCGATTCATTTTGTGCTAAAAAAGGAATTAAGTTAGTTTTGGGTTACATCGATTTAGCATAGATGTTTTTATAATAAGTTAATCATTTATTGTCATTGTAATCTGATTCTAACACTTAAAAATACTACTGATCAATTACTGATAACGTCTGCACACGTTGTCCTGAAGATAACATGTACCTAATCAAGAGTTGTGGATTCATTAGGTATTTTTGATAGGTACCTATTCTAGGGCAATGTTGGGATCCCATGTTGAGAGATATTTTGGAAAAAAAAAGGTTTCATTTATGACACGTGACACCCCTGTTAGTGCCACGGGAACTTGAATTCGGACCCGTAGTACCCCTAGGTCCACAAGTCCATACAACGGTGTACCAGGGGTATCACGGGTTCTATTTACTTTCAACAATAAAGAATTACCGTAAAACCGGGTTACTTTAACCCTAAGAGGTAACTTTGGCCCAGAGTTTGAACTTCCCGCCCTGCGGTGTGAGCGTAATTTCTGCCACGATTCGTCTGAAATCAAACTTTTTCCCGATTTGGGCCAAAGTTACCTCTTAGGGTTAAAGTATCCGGTTTTACGGTACTTTACTTTAAATCTGTCAAGAGTCCTGGTTTATGTCCTAAAGGTCACTACAACAACTCTTCCTATCAGTGAACTACTTAACTGATCTATGCACCTTTGTTCTTTGTAGTTGAAAGGCAACACCGCTTTCCATAAACGCGTTGACTTAAATCAAAATGTCGTCATTAATTGTACGAACAATATCTTAATTATTTTCGTTTTCCATCTATCTTCGGGTCGGTTAACTGTTGGCTTATGACCAAACGCAGGAGCTGTGGGGCAATGCAATTCCCTTAGTAAGGTTATGTACACTGCAGGGCAAAATAATGCACTTTAGCACTTAATTAAAGATTATGGGCATGTCCACGAACCAAAACTTCAAAGATTTTGGTATGACATCTAACTAATCCTGACCAATAAAGGTCATATACGAACTGGCCAACTTATTGGCATCACCAACCTACTTAGTTTATCAAATTTCATGGTGATTGGACAATGGTTCGAAAGTTATCGTCGTACACCAATCAAACGTGTAAGTATAGCCACCCACATAGGTACATACGAACGCCAACTCCTCTATTAGATAGGTATATCTAAATTTTTTAATCTAACATTATTTTGATCTCCGTTGCGCAGCGGGCGTGTAGCCTGGCAAAATGCATCTCTTGCGAGACGCATTGCCACGCCTGAATTGAAATACTAATGCGTTGAGCCAAATAAGAGTACTTAATCAATTCCAGTCCATCCCAAGGTTGTCTGGAAGTGATCACTCTCAGCGATAACACCGCCCATTGTACTTCCATACGTATAATAATATGATTATTTTAATGTTTTAATTTTTAATATGGTGTGTTAAGTGATTTCTATCTATCTATCTAAGAGCCAGCTCTCGGATCACGCGGTCACAACTTTATCATCATCAGCCTGTAGAAGTGTACTGCTGGGCATAGGCCTCCCCCCTAGAATGCCCCGACGTACAGGCTTGAGCTGCTTACATCCACTGCCTTCCTGCGACGCTTTTAACCACAAAGCCACCAACTTACTATTTTAAAAACTTTTATCATATTATTTTCTCAGTCCTTTGACTGTCTCACAAAGAGATTTTTCTCATTCTATTTATACGAATGTATCGCTCAATTACCAATTTATTCCACATCAAACTCTTATTTAGATTGAATTGTTACACCGCATCAAAATAGTCCCTATAAAATTCCATTACCTAGGCTTACAGTCCCTTGCGAGTAGTTGCCAGAGGCTAGATAGAATATCTAAGATTTTCTTTATCTAACAAAACCTTTTCTATTATTATTCAGACTATTTTTGTGCATTATGTAAATTAAACTACGGAACAATGCTGCGTACTTTTTTTTGTCCTATCGTGTATCCCTTCTAGAACCTAAAACGAGTATCATGCGTTTGACATTTGATTTTATCCGCTTTGCGAAACAATAATCGACTATCTACTTCATTATTTGCGTAAGTTTTGCAGCTAGAAAGAGAGGGGAGACAACCTGCGCAGGAGTTGATGTGCAGTCTCGATAGGAGTGACACCGGCACAGAAGAAAATGAACATACGTAGGTACAGAAGTATCACTTCAACTAAATTGACCGTGTTATTTATAAGCGAGCTTAGCTTTGTATGTTTCTTCTTTCTCAATCAGGATGATGGGCGCAGTGTAAGGCGTCCTAGGTGGACGTGACTCGTGACCTAAGAGGTATTACATTTGTAATGAGCTGGAGTTACCGCTTTATATCAGGTGCGCATAGGGTTGCCAGAAGTGTTGGAATAAAAAATCGGTAATTTACTTTAAATCATTTATTTATATGCAAAAATATTACGTTTTAACATAGGTAATTGGCATTATAGACAGATACTGCTGCTTTTAATAAACGGTTATTTAAAATGATTTATTTTGAATTTGAATTTGTCGTGTACATTTTTACTTTTTTTATTTTCTTGAAACTAAAACCTGGCTATGCCCTTGTCGACAGGTTTACCTATCCCTAAATAACAGCTTTGGAGTGGGACAGGCCTAACGCAATTGCGATTGCGGTTCGTTAGCTAAATGCTTTAAATATTTTGTGATTGACATCTGAGCTCGTTTAAGCAGTAATGCTACTACAAGGGAAACAGGGATATTACATTGTAAGGAATATTCTGGGTTGAGATCGACGTATAGATGCTTTTAAGTAGAAAACTGGTTACCGGCGTCACCAGTACGAACATGCGAACAGAGTCCAGCCGATGAATAAACTCTAGAGCTCTCTAGATTTGAATTTGGAATAGAAAACTCTAGGCAAAGCAGCCTATGAGTTTCCTATTCCAAATTCAAATTTGTCGCCTCATTTATTTGGCTGATGACAAGCTTACCCTGTATTTTTCTGATGACGAAACTACCCTATAGCAAAAAGCCCCTAACCCTCGAAAAATTACCCTTTGTCTTCCTAGAATCTTCTTCAGGTTATTGTTTCGTGTATTCTGTAAGTGAGATCTCGAAAACTGCTTAACAATTTCGATGAAAATTGCTATTGGGGGTTTTTGGGGGCGAAAAATCGATCTAGCTAGGTCTCATCTCTGGGAAAACGCGTTTTCTAGAGATTTTCCTAGCAATACTCATCACACATGTAGTACATGTATCGAACGCAAGCAAAACTAGACGTTTGAAACCAAAGACTTCGGGAATGCAGACATCTCACTTGGGGCTCTGCTTTCTATGTAAATGTGGACATTTGAGCTTTCTGAGGTAATGAGCCATTTGCATTGTAATGTGCGAGATGATTGGTTTGATTCTTCGTAATAGTGTTTAAAAGGAAAATCAGGTACCTAACTAGTACCTAATATTCCTTTTCTAAAAGGAATATTGGACGGACAATATGATACCGATCACAAATTAAAGTACCTATATCAAAACTAGATAGATGGATAGATTAAGGCTGCGTTTCCACCAAAGATATGGAAGGTACCTCCTCGCACCGCTCATCTACCTCGCATATCTTTGGTGGAAACGAACGATGTGTGTGTTTCCACCAGAGATGTGTTCAGGAAGCTGAGCGATGCGAAGATGCGTAGAGACGCTTTTTTGTGTTGAGACTATTTTTTGAAAAGTGTTTTTTTCCACCGATCCATATTTTCCGTCCAATACACATCATGGGGGAGAATTGCCGTAATCACCACGCTTGGCAGGTGGATTGATGATTGCAGTATTAATGTTGAGTACTCACGTGGATGCTGCTGCGCATCCCCTTGTGTAATCCCTTAGTCGGCTCTTACGGCATCCGCATGAGGAGATGGAGGGGTCTATTCTTAGACCAGACGCACCACGGCCATATTCATATATTCTACTAACTATAAATTATAATGTCCCAATAAACAGGCTAAATATGCCTAAGATTAGTTATAAATTGTCGGCAGCGAACCTATCGGCGATCAATAAATCTCAGGCCGAAGGGCAACAATTTTAGCTCGATTACGCATTGTTAAAACTAAGTGCCTTAGCAATTATTGCATTGCATAATATGTATATTTATTGATTGTTATGTAAGGCATTTGGTTTTTTCATCATGACGTCATCCGTGCCTGTTTTGTCTCTAAAATAAAAAGAGAGGAGTTATAATCATCATCATCACCTTTAGATGTCCAACCTTGGCTTTCTGTCGACAGTTTTGGATCGTGAAATTCAACATAGAGCCGTGGTGGCTGCGGAGTCCATGGTGGTCTTGGGCTAAGAATAGGACTCCTCCAACTCCGCCCGTAGATGTCGTAAAAGGTGACAAGGGATTACTCCAGGGGATGGACAGCAGCATCCATCTGATTACTTGCGATGACCAATCCGTCTGCCAAGCATGGGGATTATGGCAAATCCCCCCTATTCTAACGGGAGGCCTCGTCCAGTGTTGGGCATCTGCTAGCTAATGAAAAAGGACCTAGGAATCCAAGAATTAAACAAAGTAGGTACTTACACAGTTGCTCGACTGTGCAAACGGTGAAAAGAAGCCTTTTGAGGCTCTGCCTACACCTTCGGGGAAAAAGGCGTGTGTTTATTTTTAACCTACTTCAAAAATAGGAGGAGGTTCTCAATTCGACCAGTATGTTTTTTTTTGTATGTATGTTACGCGATTACTCCGTCAATTTTGCATTGATTTTGATGATTCTTTTTTTTGTTTGGTAGGTAATTTCTCAGAGGTGGTCCCATATAAATTTTATCGAAATTGAATCAGCACTTTTTGAAAAATTTGGTTTTTTGTGGTTTTAAAACCAAATAATTTTGCTGTGCCATTCTTGGTTCTGTCAGCGCTAGATAATACTGCTAGACGTCGACAGATGGCAGAAATACTTAAATACCTACCCACCGATAGATAGCGTTTATTCAAATATGAATTACCTACATTATAGGCACAGGCTTGAAGTCGGTTTATGTTTTTTTCCAAAAATTAATTATTATGTTTATATACTTACCTAACTAAGTATACAATTAGATGTAATATAGTTACAGCTACGTTCAGTAGTTTGCAGATGCATGAATCCGCAAGTAATACCTGACCGGAAATGAAGCCGCCATGTTGTGCCGTCATAGTGCAATGCAATTCAGCCAAGATCATCCGTTTCCGAGATTGGGTGCTTAATGCATTGTGATTGGGACTGTTGTTATGGTGTGCTATATGGACTATCAAGAGAAGGTTACGGTTAAGGCGCTTGAGCTCTTTTGTACGCTACCGAAATTTGCTTCTATTTTGGCTATTATATCTTCAAACTCCATGAAACTTTGTACACATGATCAGTACACCAATATCTAGACCGGTGGATGCTGCTACTCATCCCATCACCGGATACATCATCATCGCCAGTCTGTTTACGTCCACTGCTGGACGAGGCTTCCCCCATTGAATACAAAAGGGGGATTTTCATTACTAGTACCTACCTAACCACTTAAACCTAACTTATTTTTTCTAGTTATAAGTAAGTACTTATTGTTAGCAAAATTTATCTAATGTAACTCTTATGTATTTAATTTTTTTTTGTGAATAAATAAAAAAATAAAATAAATAAATTTGCCATAATCACCACGCTGGGCAGATGGATTGTTGATCGCAATTTGGTGGTCCACCCGTGTACCTACTTAACACTAAACTGCCAATCCAAATCACCAATCCGCCTGCGTGCTGATTATGGCAAATCCCCCCATCGCATGCTATGGGGTAAGCCTCATCCAGAAGTAGATATCTACAGGCTGATGAAGATGAAGAATTGCCCGTAGGTCAATCGTGAACATAACGCATCTAGTTGGTCACCATTTCTAGTATCTAGGTATTAGTTGGATTGTGACCATATACTGTTAGATGCTCTGTGACCATTAGTAAGTTCCTTTAAAGATTCCTCTCGTTAGGGAATTGTTCACTCAACCAATTGACAATATAATGGTCCCTCCAGCGACAATAATTTACTTCGATTATCTAGAATTTTAATGATGAAAACGGAAGGACTCTATTTCTGTTCAGGGATTTTGGTATGGATAGTACTGTTCACAGACTTTTATAGTTGTATAGTTAGAGCCCCGATTTTTATAGTTAAGTATAATAATTAATAATAATAATTAATATAATAATCGCTCTCAGCGATAAGGCCGCCCTAATTTACTGCTAATTTTATTAAATCCTGTTATGTATTTCTGGTGTACAATAAAGCGTTAATCTATCTATAATTCACAAGGATTCTACTTTTTCTTTAATTATGGCATCTGAGGAAAATCTCCTCAATTTTGCTAGTGTCAAGTAGGTATATTAGTTTGATAATGTTAGGTCTGGGAATCGGACCCGCACCGCTCGCATCTCAGCTGGGTATACGCGTCCACCGCGCCACGGAGGTCGTCATTTACCTGCTTGTAGGTATAAGTTGTACCTGAAGGTACCATAAGGCTTGGTAACTTAAGGTAAGTACCTATCTAACTAGTTTCTTCAACGTACCTACTAAATTTAAATTCCCATTACATTACAGAATTAATGCCTTTATCAGAGTGCGTATTGCATTGCAACAGTAAGCCGGCTCATTGTGAACGTAGCATTTACGAGAACCTTATCAAATGCATCAGCACCTGTGCTAGGGCTAGGCCAACCGATATTATCAAGGTATCGATAAAATAAGCAGCGATACTTCGACATCTGTAGATAGATAGATAGATAGAATATTCTTTATTGCATAAAATAATCAATGTACATAGGTGAACTTAATGCTAGGAAGCATTAAGCTCACCAAGCATCAAGTAGCTTTTTGCGGTTCAAACCCCCCCAAAATATTCAAAATTCATTTATCATATTGAAATAAAGAAAGGCGATGAGTTGAAATTATTACAGTAATATAAATATATAAAAGTTATGTCAACCGTAAACCGTTTAAGTCCAAAAATTTGGCTGTTCACACTTCTTAAATACAAAATTCACGGCTCGCTCCGCTCGCCGGTACAAATATTACCTTCCCTCCCCAAGGGCAGTTTTGTAAAATAAAGTAATAAACAATGTTTACTGTTTTTAACTTACTAGAGAAAATTGTTTAAGTTATACTTACCACATCGAAATGTAAAACTAACGAATCCGATCGGAAACTCTTCCGACCGTTTTACTAATAGCTCTGCTGAATGATCCTATACCTGAGTATAATAGTTCCGTTTTTACCTTTTGAGGTACGGAGCCCTAAAAATGGACAAACTCACCTGTCCTCAAAAATTAATTGAACGAGCGAAGCGAGTTCTTCTAGTCAACTTGGAAGAATCGGCGTTTGTATGTATGTATGTTTGTCCGATGAAAACTTCCCAACCGTTTATCCGATCTTTATGAAATTTAGTATGGGGATAGATAGTATTGGTAAAATTTGTAATTAAGGTTATGAGCTATATCGGTCGGGGTGTTGATGAGATATTGGGGTCCAAGAAAAATAATAATAATAAAAGTCAGAAAGTTGGATCAAGTGGGGTGTCTAATAAAAGCGTTTTGGCTGGACATTTTGAAACTGTTCTTAATTTGTATTTAGAGTTAGTAGTTTTTGAGATATTAGGGAAAATCTAAAACGTAAAAATCAAAAATTCTAGGGTACTTCCAGCAATCCCACAATGCTGAAATTTGGTATGCTTGTAGCTTTTGTATCACAACTACAGGGAAAAGTCTGAAATTGAAGAAATTAGAAACTTGAACCATAAAAAACAATAGGTAACCAATATAACATCCATATTGTTGACCCCCCATTCCTAGGAATTTGAATGACATTAGAGTTCTATGATTTACATCAAAAGGACGTTATCAATTAATTCGTCAAGTACTTTGAATACTAACAGGTATGTAGTATTTACGCCCTGTTGCTTAGTCCTATTCAAAGGCTATTTCGATGATGTGTAGGAAATTACCTAGAGGTTAATTTTTATCTCAGTAAATGTTTTTAGAAATCGGTTAGAAGGGTAAATAAAGTAAAATATGCAAAAAATATCTCGAAGATACTTCAAGTTCTCTGGTAATGCTGAAATTTATTGCTTAAGTATATTTTGTTCTACGAGGAGAAGTCGAACATTGAGGATTTTTTCTTTGTAATATCCATTTTTAGCGTAGAAAACGTAAATCTTTAAAAATTAGGTGGCAAAACTACAACTAGATGGCACTGCTTAGTTAAACAAATCTTTTTTTTTTGCTTCACAAAATCTCTCTCATGTTAGATAAATTGACTAGGTAGTTTTAAATTTTTGATCCATACAAATATACTTACATAGCCGTTAAATAAAAACCTTACTCTTAAATTAGTCAGGCTAATAAAGGTGTCATCGCGAGGTCTCAGTTCGGGACGAACCACTAGTTTATTATAGAAATAGTATTCAATGTTTATCGATATTATCTCGTATGCACCTCTATTACCTAGTATTATTGATAGGAGTGGCAGCAGGTCGTGAATTCACGATGTCAATCAGCATAGATAACTAGTCATTGCAAATCCTACAAACAGGTGAATTTCTATGTCTTGCATCATCTTAGTCTTAAATTATATTGAGAACCTCAGGTATCTTAAAGTTGCCATTACATACAACCAAAATGGTCAAAAAGTTATGAGCACCCTGATAATCAAAAGTATATGCACATGTTCTAGCTTTTGTCACAGCCATGTTGCAATCGAGATAAATACGATTAAGGCTCGTATGCCAGAACTATGCTCAAACATAAATCAAGCCTCTCAAGCATAATAAATTTGAGTAGAGATTTGATTAACTCACTTCAGCACTGTCTTATTCTAAAATGTCACTCAGAGGCGAATCGGTACTCAAGCAGAAATCAAACTGTGATGCCGTGGTGTGTCCCGCCGAAGAATAGACCCCTCCTCCTCGCGTGGATGTAGTAAAATCCTAAGGGATGAGTGATCACCAACTGCGATCACCAGTTCGCCTGCCAAGCGTGGTGATTATGGCAAATCCCCCCTTGGTTTCCATTGGGGTGGCCTCGTCCAGCAGTGGACGTAACAGGCTGATGATGATGATGATTGTTGTCTCCTGTCTCGTATATCTCCATGGACATCTTTAATAACATTGTTTTTTATGATTATGTTCTTCGAAATACTGTGAGCATTCCAATAAGATATCTCGAGACCCCAAAGATGGAAGTGGATAATTTCAGAAAAAGATAATTCGTTTTTAGCTGGATATAGTAAAAAAACATTTTGCTCATTGCCACCACCAGATAACCTGATAGTGGCCAACGAAGTTTCCCAATAGCACCTAGATGGTTTTATATTTTGCTGTCAGACATTGACTCGTATTCTAGAATCTTTCTAGAAACATTTCCCATCCCAACAATTGTCACTCAAGTTCTTTATACAGTTTTTTAAATGACGTTGACATGTACACCTCGTTTGCACCACTGACTAATTATTTGCGCGTCGTAAGTCGTAACATCATAACATAACATTAGAAAATTTAAACACAGTAGTAATTTTACACATTTTTTTGTGTCAGCTTTATAGTTGCTTTTAAAATACATAACAATTACAATCATAATATTTTTAGGTACCTAAGTACCTACCTACGCGTTAATTCTTGATAAAGATAATACTGCGTTGAACGCAACGAAAATTACAAGGAAATTAAAATGTAAGCGAAAACAGGCTTGAGACTAGTTTGAAACATGATTCAGTTGAGATTAGTTTCAAAGCAGTTCTGAAATAAGAATAATACGAACGAATTCAAAGCTCAAATAATGATCAGGAATCAAGATCAAACGATGCATGAATTTAGTTCTAGAATATTTTAGTCGATGGTACATAAGTACCTATTTTCTAGACAAGCGTACGACATCTTCGACTATATCGTCACTTTCCATCATATGAGATAGAATTGTCAAACGTTTGGTGAGGTCAGCACTACATTTGCCAAGAAATAGTAATTGAAGTAGTGTGAAGCTGCTTTTGACACGCTAAGTGCTCAGAATACAACCTATATTTTGAACAACTGAGTTGCTCAGCTACTTCTGATTACTATATTTGTGTAAAATAGGATATCCATTTTATTTCTTGGAATATTTCTACCCGGAATCGAGCCCAGGGAACGCTCAACCATGTCTGTCTTCTCTAATCAGTTGTTCAACTGGTTTGTTCGCGGAATAAAAGAAAAGATTGTATAAAAGCTAGTGACCTAGCTCTAAAAAGGCTTTTTGTACAGGTTGTATAGTCACCCAAAAATCTGATTTGCAACCTAATTTTTAATACCGAAATTGCGTATTTAATTCGCACGACAAAGAATAATGACCTCAGAATAATAACTAAAGCATTATTCTGAGGCATTGACATATTTTAAGCGTAAAACCTTTTTTGTATGACTGCCCATAATAATCTACGTTCATTTCTTTAATAACTTTTCATTTAAAAAACCGACTTCCGCCATTGTATTCAACTAAATATTTGAATGAAAAATTATGAAAGAACCATAGTGGTGAAAGGATTATGATACTTTTTGAATGCAAATGCTTGGTTTGTTGCTGAAAATATCAAAATTGCCATTATGTATGCCTACAATATTTGAGGAGTTCCCTCAATTCCTCATGGATTTCATCATCAGAACTGGATTCTGAAAAAATGGGACCAATCTGGAAGTATATCTATTTAAATAAAAAAAGAATTTTCCAAATCGGTTCATAAACGCCGGAGATCTGCGGTAACAAACATTAAAAAAAAAAAAAACAACCGAACTGAGAACCTCCTCCTTTTTTGGGAAGTCGGTTAAAAATTAACTCCCTCAAAGTTCTTGTACAAATTAAATTGGTAAAAATTAACCTGTACAAATAAATGTTTATGTGTACAAAGGATAATTATGATCAATTATGTAGCCTGTGGTGTGCCCATGGCCCAGCCTAAAAATAGATCCCTCCGTGGAAGTCTTAAAAGCCAACTTAGGGATTACACCAGAAGATGGGCAGTAGCATCCACCTAATTACTTAACACCAATACTGCGATCCAATCCACCTGCCAAGCTGTGGTGATTATTGCAAATCCCCCGGTTACATTCTATGTACCTAAGGAGGCCTCTTCCAACAGTGGACGTGTAATGTGATGATAATGATGTAGGCTGTTTGCACACTGCACCAACTAAAAATTCACAAAAACATTTTTTTTTATTGCATCTGAGTATAATCTCAATTTTGCCAATGTCTAGTAGCATAGATAATTATCAAACAATGTCCAGCCGTCAAGTACTCTGTCATGTCATATTCTAGTAAATCGATGGCAGTTTACTAGAATGTTCCTGGACAATTTCCAACCCTTCGAAAAGACACGCAATACACTTATTTTATTTAAATTCACTACCATGTGCTCTTTATAAGTTACACCGGTTAAAATGCCACCAAAATTACACGATATAACTAAAAAAAACACTAGAAATTGAAATAAAATAATAAAAGACGACGTCTTCCTTCGAAAGAGCAGAAAAAGTCCACAAAAACATTTACACTTGTTCACTTAGGTACGAGTATTTAACAATAATTGGGTTCGAAACGGGAGCTTCCCGTGTATACATTGCAAATGTACTGTGACAGTGCGCATTATCGGTATCCGTAAATCCTCGGAAATTGTATAAATCATACGAGCTACAGTGTAATCTTTTGCGACATTAATCCAGATGGGCGGTTATTCTCCATGCCTTCGAAAAGGTACCAGTAAGACTTATCATCGTGTTCACTTTTTAAAAGTTATTTTTTTTTATTACATTAATAATATTATTCATTTATTTGTATGTCATAATGTATGACTAATATGTTGGACGTGTGAATTATGACCATCAATGTAAAATGATATTAAAAACAAATTAATTATCTTTATCATCATCACCCTGTAGAAGACCACTGCTAGACATAGGCCTCCCCCTTAGAATGCCACGACGACCGGCAGGCTAAAAATAAAAATTTTACCAAGACAAAGCCCATTGTTTATTTATTTTATTTTTTACACAGAAAAAGAGAGATCTGCGTGTCTTGTTTAACATTAGGTACTCGTTGAGCCCTTTCAGTCTGCAGATCCCCAGCAGTTGATACAGCACATGATTAATGACTGGCATAGTGCGTAGTACACTGACTTAGGAGTACCAAAGCTTGCTACGTAACGCAGTTGCTTCATCACATGTACAAATGTCCTTACCCGATACTATGAAACATGTCTGCTGAGACAGGACCCTATATTTGACACCACACAACACGCATGACGCCATTTGGTGTTTTTTTAGTTTATACATTAATGTTTTTTTTATTTTTTTATTTCATGTTTTTTTTATGTTTGGGCATATAAATGTATTTTCTTTTTCTTTCTTTCTTTCTTACCCCCTTACCCTTTTGGTACTAGGACATACCAATTTCCTAAAGATGTTTTCCTTACCGTTTGTTGGTTGTGGACCATTTATACGCGTTAAAACACATACGAAATTATGATATGTAGGACAAAAAGACTCCTAGCTGCCTAGTCTGGCTAAATCCTCCATATCGAAAATATTTTATTTATTTTTATCGTGCGATTTGGTAATTGGTCACTTATTACGGCAGCGTCCGCCCGCCCATCGATCATGAAGGATTCCCGCGAAAGCTAAGTATTGTTTTATGCTAAACTGCTTATTTCATTCCGCCCAATTTCAGACTGAAAGTTCCTACAAATATTATAATACTGGATGTTTGTTTGTTATAATATCACGCGCCGTGACATAACCGATTTTGATGAAGTTTAGAGACAAATTGCGCTGCGGGACACATGTTTCTATGACCTGCAAGTATGGGTCTGGTCTGGGTGTTATGGCACCATGGTATGGTAGAACTGCGGACGATGATGATGATGATGTATGGTGTAGTGTAATGTAACACGGTTTTTTGTATGGAAAATGAGATTCATAAAGTGTACGCTAGGGGAGGTCATCGGCGCGGGGCGTCTCCATACGAAAATCTGTGTTACACTACACGATACGTCCGTGTAAATTTGCTTGGAAAAACTCAGACATCGGTATCTTAGTGCTGAGTCTAAGTAATTAAGCAAACAAATTAAACGGAAGTATGGTGTAGTGCAACACGAATTTTGCGTTCACTTTGTAATCCTTAATTTACATTCAAAAACCCGTGTTATACAACACTATACAAATTTAATCTAGCAAAATGTATCTAATGTAACTCTTACGTCTTTTTTTTTGTAAACAAATAAATAATACGTCCGTGTCAATTATAATACTTGTTAAAACAATGGGTTAAAACTGACTATGGCATCAGTTGTCGCATCGTGTCCTTCGCGGAATACCGTTTCACTCTCGCTACTTCACGTATCCACGATAAATCGGTAGAATCTACGTTAATAGACCGCTATTATCACTACTTATTAACCAATTCACTCACTTAAGCAGCTGCAAAGTTATGAGTACAAAATATCTAGGTAAAGGTTATAGGTAAAATAGTAAGGCATTCTGAACTATGCTGATTGTTAGAATTTATTTGAAAACGCGGCTTGTTCGTACTCGTATGAGCACAGTCCCGCAGCGCAGTTTTACGCCAAGTTGCGGCCCTGGCTTCAGGTAATAGCTTTTGTTCCTGCTAGTAGAGACACCGTGATTGCAGAATAATGTAGGATATTCTAGTAATCCAAGTTATTTAGCTTAGTAAAATAACTTTCGTGAATTTTATCATTCATTTTGTAAAACGGGAAATCTTCACGTACCGATATGTTGGTGGTAGCACTAACAAGTTTCGACCCTAATCGAAGGTCTTCATCAGGGTGAGTGCGATCCGCTCTACACTCTATCCGCGTCCCTCCTCGCACTCAAGCCTTCTTTAGCTTAGTTGTAATACGTGAAATATCTCTACTGGCACGCCATATCAGACCTTTCTATATTTAAGATCGAACCGTAAATGGAAATTGTATTCGTATATGAGTACATTTTTGCTGTGTAGTTGGATTGAGTATGTGCGGTCAGCCGTGGGTATTTTTTGTCACTGCTAGTGGAAACTAGAAAAATCATTATTGCACAATGATTTAAGAACGTCGGGCTAGTCTAATTAATTAATCTAAGCATCAGTATTGCCAATCAGTATGGCAAAACATCCAGCGTCTTGGAGACGCTTCCGTCAGGTAGTTATTTTGGATCAGTTGAGTTATCTTTGGACCGCTTGCAACGGTCTTTAGATAGCTCAACTGTTTTATTTATTTATTTATTTTATTAATCTAGGATTCACTGTTTACTATACTATATACTATACTGTATACTAGTTTTTAAGCAATTAAATATATGCCGCTCTTAAACCAAATCGAATCCACATTTTATAGGCAGATATTTTACACAGTGGTAGTCTGTGGTAGGTACGCATGCATTGACAAAATAAAACTGAAAGAATAGAAATAAACTAAAATTAAAAACTAAAAACAGGTACAAACGTAGCTACATTTGTACCGGTTTTAACATTATTCACAATCGCATAAAAGTGTGCGTGTGTGTGTGTATTTGTGGAGTGTGCAATGTGAGCGTAGTGTGAGATGTACGAGTAGGTACACAAAAAGTGTAGGTAATAATATTATATGTATTTATTTGGTAAATTTTAGAACTTCGCAACAGATTACTGTGTGCAATGAACATGGAACAAATAACTGGTCTATCAGGGATGGCTTACATGACAACTGCATAATACATAAAGCATACAAAAATAATCAATTTAATAAACACATCAATATTAGTTACATTTAATAGAAGGACGATGATTAATGTTGCCAGGAATAAATATAATGTTTAAATGTTGCATAATTATACCTACTTGTGTTTATGTGCTTTCACGTCAAATCTGTATCATGTTTAGACCAAATATCTCAGTGTGAGCGCATAGTTCTTATGTGCTAAGAGTTCAAACGGAGCCTTCGATATCATTATAGTCTCAAAACGCACGAAACGTTTCTTTGTCAGGTGAAACCTAAGGCTTCATTTGACATATTTTCCTGTTTCTCAGTCCCTTTAGATCTTTTTTACTGAATGGCTTTAGCTTCATTCGATATTTTTCCATTTCTTAGTCTACTTGGATCCACCAGCATACTCAAAGGTAAGTATCAACAGAGATTCAGACTTCAACCTCTTTGCCTCGCTTCTGCAGTTTTCACCTAATAATGGTCACCCTACCGTTAGTTGTCGAAGTTACGTACGAAGTGGACGATTTGAAGCCAGAAGTCTGGAACTGTTTAACGCCATCCCAACCGTTACTTTATGCATAACGCCATCCAAACCCCACCCAGGCGCGTAGCTAGGATTAGTATAAGTAGTATAAGGTGATGCAAAGCTTTATGACCGGTCAAGACATCCCTCCCTTAACCAACACGATACGGCCATCTCCTATGATGCCTATATGTTTGGTGCAACCAAACTGGTGCTAAGAACGGCATTTACCTTAATCTTCCCACGTACGTTGAACTTTTCGGCAAAATTACTAATCAATTCTCTGTACTTAATTTATTGTTTCAAAAATCTATAACAGGTCGGAACTTTATCCTATTATATATTATACAAAATTTTATAGAGATCAAACTTGTAGTTTTTAAATTAAAAGGAAACTAGAACCAGACGCAACAAAAAAAAACGTAGTTTTTCATTAATTAAGAAACTACAAGCCAGATCTTCATAATATTTTGTAGATATAACCGGAAAAAACTTATCACAGAGACGCAGTGTTCTAGATTTTTGAAACCGTGTAAATCAGCCTAAAAGTTCGACGAGGTTCCTTCCTTCCGTTCGTACTTAGAAACTTTCATAGTCATCTATTGAAAGTGGAACACTTTATTGTTCACTAGCTGCACCCTGCGGTTCCGTTCGCATAAGTTTCGATACGGTGGAAATTTTGAGATAAAAGGTAGGCTATATGTTAATTCAGGGTATAAGCTATGCCCATTCCAAATTTCAACCAAATCGCTCCAGCTGTTTCAGAGTGAAGGAGTAACAAACATACTCACAAACTTTCGCATTGAATGAAAAAGAAGATAGGTACTGATAACAATTCATCATCATGGGAATCATTTCCATCATGGGGAGTTTGTATGCGGTTGTAAGTATAATTACGTATGGGGTTGTTCTTACCCCCATATTAGGCCATGCCCTGTGTCCACCCCTGTGTACTGTATTACTTTATGCATAACGCCATTCAATACAGATTTTCTCTCAAAGCTGTTACATTGCTCGTTTACAGGTTCCATTTGTTTTTGAAAGTTTGTAACAGCAATTTTTGTACTGTAGAATTGTGAATTTCAAACATTTCGTGAATAAGCAAGTTTGCTACCTTTGTTTGTTTGTGTTAAGAGGAGGTCACCGGTAGCTAGCAAAAGAGCGCTTACACCCTTTGTCAAGCGAATGAGGTTTGCTTCTAATTTGGCTATTATTTCTTCAAACTCCATGAAACTTTGTACACATGATCAGTACACTAATATTATCTAGACCCGTGGTGTGTTAGTTTATTCCATAAATTATTAGATTATAATCAACTATTAGGGTGTTCGTGTTTACCCGATGTCAGTCGGACAATCACGATTTTTCATTCAGGATTTTTAAATCGAGATTTTTCATTCGAGATTTTTTATTCGAGATTTTTCGTTCGAGATTTTTATATTTCTCGTTTATTTTTCAAAGGTAGTGTTTCTTCTTTTAATTATGACCTCTAAGGAAAGTCTCATATTTTTTTCCAGTGTATATTATTATATATAATATATTCCAGTAGGCATATTAAACACCAAAATGGGGTAATGGCCAAAGAAGATTGTCTATGTGTACATTTCTCTTGTGCCCAGTTTTTACAAATGTAGCACACAATCCAATCGTGGTTCTTACAAAAGTACAATCAATTTATAGCTGCGTACGCAATTGCCCGTCGTTCGTAATTCCCCATCCTACAGATATAAAAGTCCCAGCAGTGGGCACATGAGACTGATAAGTGATAAGATCTACACTTTTTTTAAAATGGTGCATTATATGGCAGAGAAGTAATAAGTAAGTATGGTAGTTCTTCCTCGTATGCTGATGTGACCTACTTCTGAGCAAATAAATTGTTGCGTTCCGGGTCATTTGCATTGAGGCAAGCGTATTCAATTCTAAAATGTAGATATTCAGATAGATAGTCAGATAGTTAGATATTCATCTATTCATACAAATAGTACCCGCACAAATATTCACAAAATAAATAAAACGAAGGTTACACATCGTACTTACACAGTAATTAAGTCAAGATACACAAAATTCAATGTCACATCTAGAATTAAGTACTTGTTTAGAAAGGTTAAGTAGGTAGTAGTACATTTAACAAGCAGTTCATTAAAGTAAAAATAAAGTGGTCAAGTGAGTATAACATTAAGTACTTCTACTAAAGTCGGCTTACATCCCAAAGTAGCATAAATCTCATATTTATTTTTGCCTCTACAAAAATTGCCTACGTCATACCACGTAGCAAAGCTTAAAGCTCTGATATAAAAGACATCAACGCGAGCGACTTTCCTGCTACGCTTGTCTATAATTGTAGTTAGCGATTCACATAATGTACCATACTAATAAACTATGATTTTATACTAGAGTCAAAATATAGATTCAAGAGTGTGCATCACGAGAGGCATCGAAAGTCTTGCATTAACGCGAGTACCTACTCACAAGCGCGTCGGTAGTCTAGCTCCGAGGCCGTAGTCTGAGTTTTAACAAGCAATTGACATGGACTCATGATGTTGTGTAACACGGATTTTTGTATGGACATGTCGCAGTCACGAGCATTATTTTTTTAAATTGGATTCTATTTCCCTAGGAAGATTGCCATTTCACTTGACAAGTCTAGGCAAATACATGTATTAAATTCATTTTAACTATCTTACTGCGACAGAGAGAGTACGGAATTAAACTTCCACTGCTCCACACATTATGGCTTCCTGCCTAGAAGTAAGAAGGTTCATCAAATTAACCAATCCGTGTTTGTTGCCCTGGTTCTTCTAGGCTTGGTCGCGTTGGAACAGTAGTAATTTTAGTTTATAAGACGATTCAAAATGATCCTTGCGATTTCAATGAATAAAATACTTTTTGACTTTGAGCAATGTGAGCCCCTAGCTAACACGTCGGGAACTCAATTAATTAACATACTATAAAATCGGTGTTGCCCGTACGTCCGTGTCAAAACTCAGACTATGGCCTCTGCCTACATTCAAATTCGAAGTTTTCTGCCAGAAGGTAGGTCCCCAAAATCCAGAGACACGTCTTTGCGTAGAATTTGAATTTCCGTTGTGTTGTGGATGAGAGTTGATTTAAGTTAGTTTTATGTCGTTATAACTTATAGTAAGTACGTGCATCGGACCTCGTATTATGGATGGAAGTTAGAACCACTATAAGTGAAACGTCCAGAGTGTACCAAGTTAGGAGCCATCATCATCATCAGCCTATAGAAGTACTGCTGGACATAGGCCTCCCGCCTAGAATGCCACGACCACAAACCGACCGACACAGTAGAAGAAGGCCTCACCTCTCGATGGACTATAGACATTATAAAGGTCGCAGAAAATCGGTGGATGGAGGTGGCTTAAGACCATTCATTGTAACATTCTATGATAGGATAATATGTATTCTATAATATATATCTATATTTCTGTTTTCTCATACACTTTTTCACTACTAGGCATTAAAGAGCCGACCGTATATTAATAAAAGCAATCGGTGACGAATTTACCCGACCGCCATTTTTTGCGAGTCGGATGTCATCAGAATAGCTCCGTGGTTTTTATTGTCTAAAAATTCGTAATGTCGTCGAAATCACTAGAAAGTGCTGTTCGCGAGTTAACCAAGACTGTGCTAGATCTCCAGCTTCAAGTATCATCCCTTGAAAAACTTGTTATCGACCAAAATAACATCATTAAAAAGTTGGTTAACGATAAGGAGATAGCAAAATTACCAGCAAAATCGGTTACGGAAGAGGGTAGGCAACCCGAAGTTTCAACGTTGTCGACGCAGCGGCCAATGCGGGAGGCCCGAGTTCGCGCTGTGTCGGCAATGACCGCTGCCAGCCGGAAAACCAGAGTGGGACGGAACATCTCTCCGCTTGCTTCTACTGCGCTTGCACCGGTGACAATCGGTGCCCCTACGTCATCGAGCCGAAGCGCGCCCCCTACTCCGAGTGCACCGATTATGCCGCAGCAAGTCGAAATCGAACGCGATCAAGCGACGAAAGCTAAGCATACGACGGAACTAAAGGATAACGCGCCGAGTTGGATTGAAGTGAAGTCGCGACGTGCTCGCCGCCCGATCGAGAATTTAACTCGTGGTACCGCCGTGCCGGGATCGACTAAGCTTTCAGCTGCGGAGCGAAAATCTTATTTACACTTATATTTCGTCCAACCTGGAACAACTGAAGACCAAGTGACGGAACATTTGTATACTATCTGCCCTGATGATAAATGTTCGGCCGAGGCGTTGAAGCCCAGAGGCGATTATGCTTCGTTTAAATTATCCGTGCCCGCAAAGCACGTAGATAAATACCTGGCCTCCGAGCACTGGGCTGAAGATGTGCACATCAAACCCTGGCGTAGTGGGTTTCGAAAGCCAGCAGAACAAACCGAATAAGGTTAAGTTTAAATCATTCTCATTATTCTATCAGAATGTCCGAGGTCTACGTACTAAATTAGACGAATGCCGAAAAGGAATTCTCAGTGAGTCATCTGACATGTTTGCATTCACAGAAACATTTCTTGTGAGTAGTCTCGGTGATGGTGAGGTGTTTCCTCCGGGATTTACCGTACTGCGTCAGGACCGCTTCAATGACGCCGGATGGGGAGGTGTGTTGCTAGCTGTCCGGAGCCAGTATAAAGTGCAACAAATATCTGACATCGACGGATATACCCAAGATATTGAAGCAGTGATGGCTATAGTGACGCTTAGGTATAAGAAAATGTTGTGTTGTGTCGTCTATGTGCCATCAGGTGCAAGTGATGATAAATATATAAATACATTTGTAGTATTAGAAAACATGGTAACTAAATATCCTGAGTTGGATTTACTTATTGTGGGTGATTTTAATCTGAATAACTATACGAGTCAAAACGTGACACTGCACTATCACTGTATGTTATCATACTGTAAATTAAATCAGTTTAGTAATGTGGTAAATAGGCATGGTGGTATGTTGGACTTGGTTCTGAGTAATTTGAGTAGCGAGTGTGTGAGTGTGTGTGGGGATGTGGATCCCGTGGTGAAGGAGGACGGATATCATCCTGCGCTTCGCGTGGGTATGAAGGTCCCGCGACCGCGCTCGCCAGCGGCGTCAGCGCCGCGCGCGCCCTCGCCTGCTGACGGTGACGCTCCGCCGCAGTGGAACTTCCGTAAGGCTGACTTTCACTCATTATATTCTTCTATCTCATATATAGATTGGGAGGAGGTAATGTCATGCGTTCAGGTCGATAACGCTGTTGATCTGTTTTACGATAAATTACGAAGTTGTTTGATAAATTATGTCCCTTTTAAAAAAGCTGTTAGCTCAAATACACAATATAAATATCCCATTTGGTTCACGGCCGAAATTATTAACAATTTGCATAATAAGTATTTTCATCTAAAGAAATATAAAGAGCATGGGACGGATTTTAACCGTGAAATGTTCAGATTTTATAGGCATCGTTCAAAACAACTTATAGATTCAAAGTATGACGAGTACATTAGTCTTACAGAGAGTAATATTAGCCAAGACCCAAAAAGCTTCTGGAAGTTTATGAGGGAGCAACAGACATCCAGACAATCTTGTGACGAGTTTGAATATGATGGGAGACTTGTCACTGGAGTGGATGCTGCCAATGCATTTGCAACCTACTTTAAATCTGTTTTTCTCACTGAAAAGCCAACGTTGTCTGTGGATGACGCTGAACAAGCTACTTCCGGTCCGCTCTGTTCGTCATACATAGCGCTTGATAATATTAGTCTAGCTGATGTACATACCTCAGTTAAACGTTTGAAGGCCCATTCCTCAACCGGGCCAGATGGTATTCCGCCCTACATTATTAAGGACTGTTGTCACGTTCTTAGAGAACCGTTACTGTTTATTTTTAATTTAGCGCTTAAAACGGCAACCTATCCGGCTGTTTGGAAAGTTTCCCGAGTTACACCTATTCCCAAGGGTGGAGTCAGATCGAAAGTGGAGAACTATAGGCCCATAGCCGTTCTTTCAGCCTTCGCTAAAGTATTCGAGTCGATCATTAACAAGCATATCGCCAGACAAATTCGACCGCATTTATGTGAACAGCAGCATGGTTTTCTGGCAGGCAAGTCCACTGCTACAAACCACATTAACTTCATCGATTATGCTACTTCCAAGATGGACCACTGTGGGCAAGTCGATGTCGCATTTTTTGATTTTCAAAAAGCGTTCGATCGCGTTCACATTGACGTGCTATTAAAGAAGTTCTCAGCGATAGGGTTCGCACCATCTCTTTTAAAATTTTTCTCAAATTATTTCTTTAATCGCTTTCAGTTCGTACAACTACTCGGCTCCCAATCTGACTCATATTTAACGTTGTCTGGTGTTAGCCAAGGAAGTACGCTCGGTCCAACTCAGTTTTTAATAATGATTAATGATCTCCCGAATGTTGTTAGGTCGGCTAGATGTCTCATGTTTGCCGACGATCTGAAATTATTCTTGGGAATAGAGAGTCTGACCGACTGTGAGGCGCTGCAGCGGGATATTGATAGTGTCATTGCTTGGAGTGAGCGGAACTATTTACAATTCAACGCATCTAAGTGTAAAACCATAACGTTCACTCGGCGCCACTCGCCTTATGCATGCGCCTATGATATAGCCGGTGTCCCGCTGGAGCGCGTCGCACAGATAAGAGACTTGGGTTTGACTCTGGACAGAGAGTTATCATTTAATATTCATATAACTGAAACATGTAATCGAGCATACAAGTCTCTGGGATTTGTTATGAGACAAACGGCCCGATTTCATGGCAGAAGCACAATACTCTCATTATATTACGCCTTTGTTCGTTCCAAGCTAGAATATAACGCCTTAGTATGGGACCCCCATGAGGCAAAGTATACGCTCATGTTGGAAAGGGTACAAAGAAAGTTCGCCAGGTACCTTTTTAAAAGGCTATACGGATACTATCCGTATCTTTATCCATCATTATATGTCGCGGGCATGGTAGGAATAAACACATTAGAAATCAGACGTAAATGTGCACTTATGACTCATTATTTATTGCTTTTGCGAGATAAGATTGACAACCCCACTGCTTTGTCTGAGTGCGCGCTGTATGTGCCTGACAGGTATATTGTGCGAGGGCGCGTGCGACGCTTATTTGCGCCACCAGCGGCCCGCACCGACACTGCACGGTATGCCCCGACACCACACGCACTCACATTACTCAACACAATGACTACCCAAGTGCAAGAGGTAGATATTTTTCACACAGAACTACCTAAATTTATACATATGTGTATTTGTTTTTTAAGTCAACTAATTTAGCTTGTAGAACGTTTTGGCTTCGGCTGTAAGTTTTGTGAGCATCTGATTATAAATAAATAAATAAATAAATAAATACCCTACATTTTTTAGGTTACGAATTTACCCGATGCCGAAAGACCCCTAACCCAATGCAATACTGCAATGGGTGATGAAATAACCAATGAGGTAGTTAGTTTCGTATTAAAAGGGATTTCTTAGTCATAATAATGGATAGCTCTTAATTGTAATCACACAAGCGCTTCTTAACCGTGGTCCGGTTGTGTAGTCCGGCCAGCCCGTTTACTCCCAGCGTCCCCCACCTGTCTGGCCCCACTGGGGGACGTTGGGAGAAAAAAGTGCCAACGTCCCCCACTCGTGACAACGTGCAGAAATTGAATATTTAACAGGAGGAGAACTTTTTTTGATGATCACTGAACACGATTCTGCTGTCAGAATTGAAAAAAGTTGCCGCGATTTTGAACTTTTTTGTATTTCTTTTCTTTGTTGTTCGATTGCTTTCAAAATCGATATATGAGGACCCTGTCATCACCGAACAAGAATCAGTTGTCAGAAATTAAAAAAAGTGGCCGCCATTTTGAACTTTTCTGCTACTGGACCGATTGCTTTCAAAATCAATATCTGAGGATCCCTGTGATCACTGAACAAGAATCAGTTGTCAGAAATTAAAAAAAGTGGCCGCCATTTTGAATTTTTTTGTTGCTGGACCGATTGCTTTCAAAATAGATATCTGAAGATCCCTGTGATCACTGAACAAGAATCAGCTGTCAGAAATTAAAAAAAGTGGCCGCCATTTTGAACTATTTTGTTACCGGCTCGCTTTTTCTTAGGTAACCGAACTTTATGGACCCCATAGTGATCACTTAGCTAGCACTGATGCGTTGTTTACACAGGTTAGATACACAAGAATACTTAAAATAACACAGAAATACAAAATGTGCTTTGGTACAATAATAATTGTAGAATTATTATTCCACCGCCACGGTGCAATAAATAAAAAAATGTAAGCGTAGGCACTCTATTCCAGTAGGTACGGTTATAATTTAAGCTCAAATTGTTCCGATTTATTACCAAGTAGTGTGATTGAGACCAAGACAGATATATTTAGATAGATTATTTTAGATTTAGACCATTTGTCGTAAGGACATAATAGAAAATATTTTAGATTTAGAATATTTTAGAGTTGGGCGCCATTGTCGCGCTGGTTGTTTAGCAAGCCAGACACGCAAGTAGTAAGTAGGTAGTAGTAGTTCCTAACCTGCCTAATGTAGTTAGGTAGATTTCCTACAGTTGGGTAGCCAAAACAATAGGGGTAGTTTAATACATTTATTTTCTTAATAATACTAACAGAAATGTTCTTAGAGCTATCACTAAAGTCTTTATGGTCGGAGTAGGCAGAAAGCAGATGTAGTAGGCAGAAGGCCAGTCGGCTATGGACGTGGGTTTGAATAGATCTAGCTTGGTCTGGTTATCACAATTACGAGGCAAAGCCCTCGGAACAAGAGTCGAGAAACGCGAAGGGGAATAGAGTTTTAGCTTCACGGCACTTCCCTGGTGATTACTCCTGAGGGCAAGACCACGTGCTCGCTTGGCCTGCGAGGGTGTAGATGGCCTCGTCAAAGGCGTCTCCAACGGACAGGTAGCGGTCCGTGAGAAGCAGCTCAGGGTGGTAGAAGATGCAGTAGAACTGGGTGGTAGACCCCAGTGGTAGAACTGCAGTAGAACTGGGTGGTAGACTCCAGTGGTAGAACTGCAATAGAACTGGGTGGTAGACTCCAGTGGTAGAACCCTGTAAAGTCGACAGGTTATAGCGGCTGGCCGACAGGCAGGTCTTCGGTGCAATAGCCTGAAGGTCTCTTAGCCACGAAGCGACGTGGCCTTTAGGAAACCAGGTGTACTCGTGAGACTTCAGCCATATTGCACCGTAGAGGTTTACAATAAACTAGTGAGGTGATAGATAGAAAGACAGAGGTAGACGCTAGCGTCCTAGGCGGACACAGCAGCTTAGCGTCAGGCATTCTTAAGAGAATAGCTGGGCTTTATAGAATGCTAGCCCACGAGCAGGTGTCCTAGAAAGATTAGGCTAGGTACAGTTTAGAAAAAGAATAAAATACAATACAACAGTGCAAGCTAGGTCAAAGTAGATACGATAGGGAACTCACCAAGTTCGGGATATATGGCGTTTTGGCTAGATATGTAGATATAAAGTGTAGCCAGCGCCATGTACAATGCAAAAAGAAAAGTGGGCGTATGGTGCGGGTCCTATTTATATTGTCGGTTAGCGTAAACAATTCTATATGTGTGAGTGGGTTGGACGACGCTTGTACTAATATGGATAGACAGCTCTGCATGTGTGCGTAAGACCAGGCTACCTTATTAAGGAGCTGTAGGCTCATACTGTAAATGTTGCTTAAGGTAGGGTTCTTAAACGCAACGCTACAGTACCCCCTCAGACAGAGAAGGGTTTTGCCTGATAAAACCCGCTAGAACTACAACCTTGCTCTTGCTGACTCTACATTCATTCATTCATGCTTTCATACTTCTATCTCGCATACATCACGCATTAGCCTCAGCTATCAGCTAGCATTAGAAGCTACACACAGAATATACCTACTTTAGTATGTATGTATACTCATATCAACAAAAGTTTAAGTTGTTAGTGTAATAGAGGCTTTACCATTTAGGATGGCAAGTGTAGTTGGTATAGTGTAGAGTAGTGTAGACTAGACTGTTTGTATTGTAGATGAAAGAGATTTAGAAATAAATTATGTTTCCAAAAAAAAAAATTTTTTTTTTGAACCTAGTATATGATCAAAGCACCCACGGACTGAGTTCAGTGATGGTAGGTCGTGCTAAAAAAAATAAGTGAGATTTAAGTTTAAGAAATGATGTAAGTAGAAATTATTCAGTCTCTATCGTTATAGAGCAGAGTTGTGTAAGGTTTCTAAATGTAAACAAGGATGAATTTAGAGAAGCTAGTATTTAAGGCAAGAGAAAAAAAAAATCATTAGTTTGTAGGTATAGGTAGAATAGCTATCCTACCTAACTAACTTTATAGTAATAAATTTGAGTATCAAAAGGTGAAGAACGTGAAGCGATATGAGAGATGAGGTAAGTAGACGAACGAAATGAAGATATTTAATTTTGACTCGAATTAATGATTTTAATGATTAAGAATAAATACAAAAGCTAAGCAAGTACAATATATAAAGCGAAATAAATATACGAAATTGATATAATGCAATGCGAAGCAAAACGCGCGCGCGCAAGCGAAAGGCAAGCCGGTCTCTGTCGAATGGAATGCAGTAGCTACTTGTCGACGCGGAAGCTCGCGGTGCGCGGCGAACGCGGGGGGCATCTTCTGCCGTGTGGTCCAAGCGCAGGTCAATTTATTGAGCGTTTTGAAATATAGGCACGCCACAAGTTATTTATTATTTGTAAAAGTCTCTATGGCTCTAGGGCTCCATGTCTCTACCAGTAGAAGAAAAAAAAAATCAAGTTAGTTGAATAGTCAACAAAAAAAATAAGTAGTGTTAAGTAGGTATGACTGTTATGTAAAGAAGTTTATATGTTGCTCTATGTCTCTATGTGAAGATACGTCTCTACATAGGGAACAAAGAAGAAAAAAAATTTTAGTTGAGAAGTCAAAAATGAAGTTAAGTCAGTTCATTTTTATTTAGTTTTCAATCGATTTACGGCTAGCAATTACGTAAGTAGGTACGTATTTTTTATTTACCATTACAAGTTTATTTTATAATTTCAAAAAAATAAAAGTATGAGTAAACAACCAAGTTTATTTTATTATTATTTTTACTAGGTTTGTTTTCAGAAAAAAAATACGAAGTTAGTTATGTAATAATGTATAGTTGATGACATCTGTCGGAAAAGTTGAAAATTGAAATAACAATTTCTTAGTAAATAAATAGATTTCTGCTTGAACGAACTCTAACGGAAGATGGTAGAACTTTAATTGATTTTAGTGGCCCTGCGAACCTAGATTGTTCGTAGTTCCATAATAAAATCATAGATGGCAGCAATTGTTTAGTTAGGTATCTAATGATTCATTAGAGTGTTTACTTGACCTTAGTCAGTAACCACAGTGCAAGAAATAACAGATAAAATTGTAGATAAAAAACATAAGTTTCTAGAAAGAAATTAGTTGAGTACACGGGTAGCCGTGCCACTGTAAATTACCTATGCAGTAGGCAACATACAAGAGTTTATACCATCAGTTTAGCTGTGGTATAATTTTTTACAACATTTTAGATCTGTTGCAAAATATCTAAAAAAAATCCTGTCATAAGGTAGGTTATGACAAGATAAGATATGGTTTAGATAAACCATAATGAAGTCAGTTTCTATGATGATTTACCTACGTAAGTTTCTTACACTGTGGTGTAGACCTAGTTGCGTTAGAAAAAATATAAATAGGTATAGGTAGGTACATTAGAAGTTAAGTAGTTAAGTATACAATTAAGTTAAGCATGCAATTATGTATTAATCTTTATAGTTAGTCAGTTTAATATCTTTAATGTGCCAAACACCTAAGGGATTTTTATTCATATCTTCTAGTTCGTAAACCACTGGTGAACGTTTGACCGTGATTCTACATTTTAGGTATTTAGGTGCCAGCCTCCCACTAAAGTGCTCATCCTTGTCACTTTGGTAATAGGTTTTTTACTATGGACTGTTGTAATTGAATAGCTAGAAAAGAATATCTTTAAAGAAGATAGCCAGTTATTCCAGTCAGTTTGATCAGTCTTTTTACACAATCATAATCTCATAATCTCACAATCTCGAAATATCATAATCTCATAATCTCACAATCTCGAAATATCACAATCTCATAATCTCGAAATATCACAATCTCATATTCTTTTAATCTCATAATATTATAATCTCATAATTTCACAATCTCGAAATATCATAATCCCATTATCTCACAATCTTTCAATCTCACAATCTCATAATCTTATAATCTCACAAAAATGATCTCACAAGATATTCCGCGCTTATGCCAAAAATGGCATAAGCTTGGACTATCTCTGGTTTATCTTAAACCAGGCAGCCCCCTAGTTTAGCAATGGACTATAAATTGACAGTTGATTGCTTGTTAGAGGTAAGATTTTGGACACCTCAATTGTGATGTGACACAATCCGTCAGTTTGATACTTAAGAAATTTGCGAAGTAGCGCGAGAATTTATTTCGGAAAGCAAACCATATGCTTTCGTATTTAAAGTAGCATATGCCTAATTTCGATATTTAATCCTAGTACACCTGGACTAAATTCTTGCTCTTGCTCTTGCTCTTGCTCTTGCTCTTGCTCTTGCTCTTGCTCTTGCTCTTGCTCTTGCTCTTGCTCTTGCTCTTGCTCTTGCTCTTGCTCTTGCTCTTGCTCTTGCTCTTGCTCTTGCTCTGCTCTGCTCTGCTCTGCTCTGCTCTGCTCTGCTCTGCTCTGCTCTGCTCTGCTCTGCTCTGCTCTGCTCTGCTCTGCTCTGCTCTGCTCTGCTCTGCTCTGCTCTGCTCTGCTCTGCTCTGCTCTGCTCTGCTCTGCTCTGCTCTGCTCTGCTCTGCTCTGCTCTGCTCTGCTCTGCTCTGCTCTGCTCTGCTCTGCTCTGCTCTGCTCTGCTCTGCTCTGCTCTGCTCTGCTCTGCTCTGCTCTGCTCTGCTCTGCTCTGCTCTGCTCTGCTCTGCTCTGCTCTGCTCTGCTCTGCTCTGCTCTGCTCTGCTCTGCTCTGCTCTGCTCTGCTCTGCTCTGCTCTGCTCTGCTCTGCTCTGCTCTGCTCTGCTCTGCTCTGCTCTGCTCTGATCTGCTCTGCTCTGCTCTGCTCTGCTCTGCTCTGCTCTGCTCTGCTCTGCTCTGCTCTGCTCTGCTCTGCTCTGCTCTGCTCTGCTCTGCTCTGATCTGCTCTGATCTGCTCTGCTCTGCTCTGCTCTGCTCTGCTCGGCTCTCCTCGCCTCTGCTCTGCTCTGCTCTGCTCTGCTCTGCTCGGCTCTCCTCTCCTCGCCTCTCCTAGCCTCTCCTCTCCTCTCCTCTCCTCTCCTCTCCTCTCCTCTCCTCTCCTCTCCTCTCCTCTCCTCTCCTCTCCTCTCCTCTCCTCTCCTCTCCTCTCCTCTCCTCTCCTCTCCTCTCCTCTCCTCTCCTCTCCTCTCCTCTCCTCTTCTCCACTCTTCTCATCTCATCTCCTATCCTTCTCCTTCTCCTTCTCCTTCTCCTTCTCCTTCTCCTTCTCCTTCTCCTTCTCTTTCTCCTTCATTAAATTAAACACTAATGAAGGAACAAGAAATGAATGCCAAAGAATTCGAGGTCTTATGCAAACAAGTTCAACATTTAAAAAAGAAAGCTTATGAAGAGGAAGAAAAAGGAACTGAGATCATTAAATTAAATTTACAACTATTGAATGACAACTCTAAATTAAAGGAGGATCAAGAGGTATGGGAGAATCAAGAGCTATGCGTTAAAATTTCTGAACTTGAAAAAATTGGATGAAAAATCGCAGGAAAACACTGAATTGCAATTTAGATATAGTGATCTCCTACTTCACACTACTTCATCCATAAAAAACGGATATAAATGTATAAGAAAAAGAATTAAAAATGTAAAAATTCTAAAGAAGAAGTATAAACAAATAGTTGAACGAGCGAAGCGAGTTCTCTGAGTCAAGTTGGAAGAATCGGCGTTTGTATGTATGTGTGTATGTATGTATGTATGTTTGTCCGATGAAAACTTCCAAACCGTTAATCCGATCTTCATGAAATTTGGTATGGGGGTAGATAGTATTGGTACAATTTGTAGGTAAGGTTATGAGCTATATCGGTCAGGGGGTTGCTGAGATATTGGGGTCCAAGAGGGGGTAAAAAAAATAAAAGTGAGACAGTCAGATCAAGTGGGGTGTTTAATGAAAGCGCTTTAGTTGGACATTTCAAAACTGTTTTTAATAAGTATTTAAACTTAGTAGTTTCCGAGATATTAGGGAAAATAAAAAACGCAAAAATCAAAAATTCTAGGGTAGTTCCAGCAGTCCCATAATGCTGAAATTTGGTATGCTTGTGGCTTTTGTGTCACAACTACAGGGAAAAGTCTGAAATTGAAGAAATTAGAAACCTGAACCATAAAAAACAATAACCAATATAACATCCATTGTTGACCTCCCATTTCTAAGAATATGAATGACGTTGGAGTTCTATGTTTTCTTCAAAAGGACGTCATCGATTAATTCGTCGAGTACTTTAAATACTAACAGGTATGTAGTATTTACGCCCTGTTGCTTAGTCCTATTCAAAGGCTATTTCGATGATGTGTATAATAATTACCTATAGAGGTTAAATTTTTTTCTCAGTAAATGTTTTTAGAAATCGGTTAGAAGGGTGAAGAAAGTAAAATATGCAAAAAAATATCTCGAAGATACTTCAAGTTCTCTGGTAATGCTGAAATTTATTATTTAAGTATATTTTGTTCCACGGGGAGAAGTCGAAAATTGAGGATTTTTTCTTTGTAATATGCATTTTTAGAGTAGAGAACTTAAATCTTTAAAAATTAGGTAGCAAAACTACAGCTAGATGGCACTGCTTAATTAAAAAAAACTTTTATTTTGCTTCACATTTCTTTCATGTTAGAGAAATTGACTCGATAGTTTTAGATTTCTGATGGATCATCCAAAAGTCAAAGTCAAAAAGAACTTTATTCATTGAAATCACAAGGATCATTTTGAATCGTCTTATATAAAATTAAATTACTCCTGTTCCAACGCGACCAAGCCTAGAAGAATCAGGCAACAAACTCGGCTTGGCTTACATAAATGGTCCGTCTTACCACTAGGTGAGAAGCGCCTGTGTGGTGACTCGGAGCAAGGAGTTGCTGATACATAGTAAATGAGAACTTAAAAACCTTAGGAAGGTAGTCAAAAGTAAATAAACATCAGCAAAAATATGCAAGACAGCACACGCTACGCTTGTTATACTTATAAATAATAATCTAATACAAACATGTAAATAGGTAAGTACAGATATTGCAAATTTCCATTTTAGCAGTCGAGGGGCAGAGCGACATCAGGCCACGCGGCTTTATCATTAATATAGTCATCAAGAGTGTAATACGCTTTCTTAATTAGATTCATCTTTATGTAGGATTTAAATCTTCGAATAGGAAGTTTAAATGCACCTTCTGGAAGTTTATTATAGAACCGTACAGAATTCCCCATAAAAGACCCACTTACTTTCTTTAATCGAAATTTTGGTATATTTAGTTTGTGTTTATTTCTCGTGTTAATACCATGCACGTCACTTTTTATCATAAAACTACATACAATACAACTATACAAACATACTTACATAGCCGTTAAATACAAAACCCTTTCTTTCCCTCTTAAATTAGTCGGGCTGATAAAGGTGTCATCGCGAGGTCTCAGTTCGGGGCGAACCACTAGTTATTAGAAATAAACAATTGACATCGATGATCACACTAATTGATAGAGAATTGCTACAAAGAGAATATACAATTAAAGCTTTACAAGAGGAGGGAAATAAGTTTATAGAAATAATACTGCAAAATGAGAAGGATTTAAAGGAGCGGGAAATAACGTATGAGAAAATTACTTTCCTGGAAGAACAATTATATAAACTGAAGAACTTGATAGAAAAAGACGGTAATGATAAAAAAATACAAAACTGTGACGTGCTTCTGCCAAATAAAGAGATAACTCCTCTGCTAAATGATCGAGTACCTCAAAAATTCCGTGCTGGTGTCATAATACCTAAGAAAACTGATGACTTAATATCTAAGGTAACCAACTCAAAATCAGTAGTTATATTATCTGACACATATGGAAGAAGCATGGCAAATTCAATTGCTAAGAAACTTCCAGTTAACTATTCATTGTTTAATTCATGTAAGCCCTTTGATAGATATGGTAACATAATCAATGATGATATTGTGCGGAATGTAGATAATGAGGATGTAATAATCTTGATAGGGGACTATGATACTACTTTCTAAAAAATGGAAGCTACAAGAATCTAGTAATTTTGTCCAACGGTGTTGATGATATATCGAACAAGAATCTGAGTTCACAAAATTTTCTAGGCGCTGCAAATCCCGAGGTGGTGAAATAAGTTTATGCCATCAAAATGTGCAGGGTATTTATAACAAAGCTACTATGCTTGGTCTTTTCTTATCCAATGAGGGGATTGATGTGATGTGCATGACAGAAACATTTCTAAAACCACATAATATTTCAGTGTTTAACATAGAGGGATATATTAAAGCTTCCTCTTATTGTAGAACCAATCACGAAAAAGGAGGTTGTCTCATTATGGTGAAACAACATTTAAAATTTAAAGTCAGAAATGACATTTCCAAAATGTCTGAAGAAGTAGTTTGTGAATTAGCATGTGTAGAATTTAAAGACGCCATTATTGTAGTAGTCTATAGGTCGCCTTCAGCTGACTTAAACAAATATTTGTTTAAGCTGGAACAGTGCTTAGATAAACTGACAGCAAATAACAATAAAACATTAGTCATTTGTGGTGATTTTAATGTAGATTTTTTAGGTTATGGTAGTGATTGTACAAGTGTGACTGATTTAATGGATAGTTTTCTGTTAAGGCAGCTAGTCTATCAGTTTACTAGGGTTACAAAATCAACGATGTCATGCTTGGACAATATCTTTACTGATTCAAGCGAGACAAAAAATGTGTGTGTATTGCCAGGTGTGAAATCTGATCATTGTGCTCAAACTGTAGATATAAGACTTTTTGTAGAATTTATAAAGCCAGTAAATATTAAACTAAGGCGAATAAATAACTTTACGATAGATCAATTAAAAGTAAACTTACAGAAGGATTTGTCAAACCCCTTACTGTATTCTAATTATGACACATACTTTAAGTATTTTCTGGGTAATGTAAATGAGCACATGCCTATTGTAGAGATGATTCCACGTGATTCCAAATGCTTCTATGAATGGGCTACCAAGGGAATTATTGTATCAAGAAATAGACTTTTTGACTTATATGCCCTGAGCAATATGAATGACGATCCAACTTGCAAATCTTTGGTTAGTGTTCCGGCGCACGACGGCTCCCGACCCTTTTGCAGTCACCAACTGTCAGTGTCAAACGACTGACAGATGCACCTCGTGTGACTGCTGTCACTTTTTTCTGTATAACCTAAAAATTCATCTAGAGAAACCGACACGGTATCAACATTTATTTCATTGTAATTATAATTAAACCCAAGTCCTCAAGCTGTATTCATATATTCATATCCCGCACGGAACATTGGTGACCCCGACGTGATTTCGATTACATATATACAATCGATCGAGGGATTCGTCGACATCAGACGCCGCCACGCCGCACCGTCGCATGCGCAAGTCCAAGTCGTGTCGCAACGCACAACCCTCACGGAAACGGATCGAGAGGAAGGCTTCCACCTCAGCTTCAGCCAGCTGGTTCGCCGCAGCCATCGCAAGCAAGGGAAGTGCCCCATCCTTATCCACATCCAAATTCCAATCATTTCCAAACATCCATAATTACAAAGTTGTACAAGTTTATTTCTTGTATATTCAGGTACATTTCAGTACATGCAAAACATTTACGTGTTATTTTACATTCCAGAGCATTTTTACCCTATGCGCCCGTCAGGTGACGCCCACTGGCCAGTCCTTGACCTATTTAAATTGGGGAGCATAGGCAGTACAGCGCTGGAATTCACAAGTTACGTATACTATTCTATTGTTAGGTTATTATCCATAACACAATGTCTCATACATCAGAAAAATCAGCGGCAACTAGTAAGCTAGAGGTCCCAGCTATAACATATGAGGCCGGCATAAAGGAGCTTACGAGCAAAAGAAGCTCGGTGAAGGGCCGCATCACTAAATTCAAAAACTTATTAACAAATTTAAAAATATTGATTCTATTCAACAAGTTGATCTGAACATGTTGGTGCAAAGATTAGAACTGTTCAAAGACCTATCAACTCATTTTCAAGAGATTCAATCAGAGATTGAAGTCTTAGATCCCACCAACATGTCCAGAGAACTGGATATTAGAGAGGAAATAGAAGCAGACCTTGCTCACTGCATTGCAAAGGCTCAGCTAATTATAGATAAAAATAGTCATAAAAATACAGAGTTTCAGTCAATGAACTCTGCTGCATCAGGTGGATCTGGTGACCACTTTCAATACAGCAACCATTCCATTGGGTTTAAATTGCCTGTTTTACAAATAACAAAATTTGATGGAACACCATCGAAGTGGTTAGAGTTCAGGGACACATTTACAGCTCTCATTCACAAGAATGTTAAGGTTGATGCGATTCACAAATTCCACTACTTAAATTCATATCTACAAGGTGAAGCGTCATTGGTAGTGAGTAATATTCAAATCAGTGCTGCAACCTATGAGGAGGCATGGCACCTTCTCTGCGAGCGATACAACAATGAGAGACAGCTCGTAACAAACCACTTGAACTCATTATGTACCATTCAATCCTTGCCTCGCGACTCAACGAAGAGCCTTAGATCACTTGTAGACAATGTTTCCAAAAACTTAAGAGCACTTAAAACCCTAGGTGAACCAACAGAGTCTTGGGACACTTTAATCATTCATCTGGTCTCTGCAAAACTCGACGGCAGCACCAGCTTTAAATGGGAAGAATTTAAAAGCAATTTAGATAAATCCCCTTCTCTAAAAGAGTTCTTTAGCTTCCTCAACGGTAGGGCTAATATTCTAGAAGCTGTTCAATGCAACAAAATTGAAAGACAAGCAAATCACAAACCTATCAGTTCAGCCATTTATAAAAATGAGAAATCTAACACAAGGACATTTGCAGTTTCAGCTGAACCATCTTCTTCACCTGTGTGCCCCCTGTGTCAGGGCAGCCACCGGTTGTATGACTGTGCTACATTCCTGGGCAAATCCGTGAGTGAGAGAGCTTCGGAGGCGCTGAGATTAAGACTTTGTCTTAACTGCTTGAGAAAAGGACACTCTTCAAGCCAATGCAGGTTGGGTCCATGCTTTAATTGTAAGAGACGTCACAATACTTTGCTGCATAGGGACTCTCAGGCTGCAAACACATCCAATGTAGTACAGACAACTGAAATAGGTCAAAACTTACCAGAAGTAGATCAGGACTCATCTGAAACTGAATCTGAGCCTCACGACGACGAAGCTATCGTCATGTCGGTAGGTACCAGCCAAAGCGTGTTGCTCTCAACCGCCTTGGTTGAAGTATACAATCCAATGACCAGGAAACATGTCACGGCCCGCACTCTACTAGATAGCGGCAGCCAAGGCTCCATAATCAGTCAAGGTCTAAGCGACAAACTGCAGTTGGCTTCTCAGCTGACGCAATTGAATGTAATAGGTATAGGTAATCATACCACTGAATTCGAAACACTAAAAAGATGCATGATTGAAATAAAATCTAAATGTAGTGCGTTTACGGCAAGCGTGTCGTGCCTCGTTTTGCCACAAATAACCAGCAATATGCCATCTAAAACTATTGACATCAAGCATGTCAAGTTGCCACCTCATGTTAAACTGGCAGACCCCACGTTTAATCAATCCGCGCCCGTAGATCTATTGATAGGCGCTGATATGTTCTGGCAACTTATAGAATCTCAACAAATCTCACTTGGGCCAGGCCAGCCTATAATGCATAAGTCAAAATTAGGTTGGGTACTAGCAGGGCCACTTTACACTAGTAGTGTCACTAATTATTTGCAATGCAATCATGTTTTTGTTGAAGGCAACGAGAAGGATCTGACCAACAAGGCGTTGGACGAGCAATTAGCTAAATTCTGGGAGATCGAGCAAGTACCACAGCCTGCCAGTCAACGAACGGCAGAAGAAGTTGAGTGTGAAAACCACTTTGTCGAAACTTCTTATAGGAATAGCGATGGTCAATTCTGTGTTAGGTTGCCATTGATCTCTGACCCTGATTGCTTAGGAGATTCATTCAAATTAGCTAAAAGACAATTTTTGTCATTGGAAAAAAGACTAAATAATAATTCAGAATTAAAAAGGGCATATAATCAGTTCATGCAGGAATACAAAATGCTAGGTCACTTGACGGAATCAAATACTTTAATTCCGAGCGTGTGCTATTTTATTCCACACCATGCAGTACTAAAACCGACCAGCGAATCAACAAAACTCAGAGTGGTATTCAATGGCAGTGCCAAGACCACATCAGGTTATTCAATAAATGATTTACAAATGGTAGGTCCACACATACAGGACTCTTTATTCAATATACTGATTAGGTTCCGCCAGCATGCATATGTGCTATCTGGCGACGTCGAAAAATTATACAGAATGTTCCAAATACAAGATATAGATCAAAACTTACAAATGATATTATGGCGTGACAATAACAAAGATACATTAAAATCTTACAAGCTAAGTACTGTAACATATGGCTTATCCAGCTCCAGCTTTCTCAGCACGCGCTGTCTGTGGCAGTTAGGGCAGGAATGCACCGATCCTAAAATTAAAAATATAATACAAAATGATTTCCTGGTTGATGATTTGTTGACAGGAAGCGAAAGCGAAGCGGAGCTAGCCTATATAAAGAAAGCAGTGGAAGGCGCCCTCTCTGCTGGTTGCCTAAACTTGCGTAAATACCGATCCAACCTACCATCGTTGCTTGTTGAGCTGCAGGCTCAACAGAAGGAGCTAATCATTAGTTCGTCATCACACACTTTAGGTGTAGGTTGGGATCCCAACAAAGATATAATAAATTTTCCTACTAGCTACAGTAGTCATTGTAAAGAAAATGCCAAGATAACAAAAAGAATAATCTTATCAGAATCATGTCGGATTTTTGATCCGCTAGGATTGCTATGCTTGATAACAATAAAACAAAAAATGCTAATCCAACAGCTATGGTTAGCAGGTGTAGGTTGGGACGAGCAAGTTCCCATAGATATTGGTAGGCTATGGCGATCCTATATTGATAGTATGTTATACATACAGAGTTTACAAATACCTAGGCATAGCTTGTGTAGGTCACCTGTCTATGTAGAGCTACATTGCTTCTGCGACGCCTCGCAATTGGCGTACGCAGCGTGTATTTATTTAAAGTCAAGTAACGAGCAAGGTAAAAATATAGTAAACCTTTTGTGCGCAAAGGCTAGAGTAGCCCCCATAAAACACACCACAATCCCACGACTAGAGTTGTGCGCATGCCTGCTAGGTGCGCAACTCGCGGCCGCCGTATGTCGCGCTCTGCGATGTATCATTACTCGCAAGGTATATTGGACGGACTCATCCATCGCCCTGTCCTGGCTAGGAATGAGATACGACAAGCTCAAAACGTTCGTAGCAAATAGGGTAAGTAGCATTAGGGAAATGACCGACGACTCTGAATGGCGTCACGTCCCCACGGCATTAAATCCTGCCGACTTAGGCTCCCGCGGTGTAGATGCTAAAAACATAAACAATTTAGACTTGTGGTGGAAGGGTCCCGCATTCTTGAGCCAATGCGAAGGTGCGTGGCCTGTTTTCAACAAGACGCACTGCGAAGAAGAGATACCTGAAATAAAAATAAATATTATTAAATGTAGTGGTAAATTAAATGAGACTTTTATAAATTTTGATCGCTTCTCGAAGCTAAGCAAATTAAAGCGTTCAGTCGCATACATTCTAAGATTTATACACAACTGTAGACACCCAGACAATAGAATAAATGGAATTTTGCAGCCTGAGGAACTCTCAGCTTCTTTTCAAGTATTGGTAAAATTGTCTCAGCATGGAAGTTTCACCAACGAGTTGGCCACTCTTCGCGCCAAAAAGGCTTTGAATTCCAAAAATCCATTGTTGTCACTTTCCCCATATCTCGATGCAGAAGACATTCTACGTGTAGGTGGGCGTTTGGATAATTCGTGTTACTCATTTGAAAAGCGTCATCCTATTTTATTACATGCGAAGCATATACTTACTAAATTAATTTTCAGACATGAACACCTTCGCCTTCTTCATGCTGGTCCTCAGCTTCTTTTGTCCTCTGTGAGGGAGCACATCTGGCCTATCGCAGGTAGAGATCTGGCGCGTACCACAGCTAGACAATGTGTCGCATGTAGGAGGGCAAGCGGCAAAACGCATGCTCCTTTGATGGGAGCGCTTCCGAATCAGCGCGTAAATCCCGGTTTCCCCTTCATAAGTACTGCTGTCGATTTTGCTGGACCATTCTTAATAACCGATAGAAAGGGGAGAGGGTGTAAAATCACTAAGTGCTACTTATGTATATTTGTCTGCCTTAGATTCAAATGTTTGCATTTAGAAGCCGTCAGTGAGCTATCTACGGATGCATTTATATGGTCGCTTCGTCGTTTTATCGCTCGCAGAGGGAAACCAGAAGATATATTCTGCGATAATGGGAGAAATTTTGTAGGCGCTAATAGGGAAATAGGGGAGTTTCTTAGATCTAAAGCAACTGACATTTGTGGGTTCTCCACGGAGGAAGGTATTAAATTTAAATTCCAGCCTGCTTGTGCACCTAATTTTAATGGGTTAGTGGAAGCTAGTGTAAAATCAGCTAAATTCCATCTAAAAAGAAGTTTAGGGAACGCTCATTTGACTTTTGAGGAGTTGTCGACTTTATTCAGCCAAATTGAAGCCATCCTGAACAGTAGACCCTTATCTTCTCTATCACCATGTCCTGATGACCTTGATCCCTTAACCCCTGGGCACTTCCTAATTGGACGACCCTTGGTGGCTCTGCCTTCACCTGATCTGCAAGACCATAACAGCCACCGTTTAGACCGTTTCCAGCGACTGGAGCAACTTCGACAGCACTTTTGGAGACGCTGGCAGCTGGAATACATCTCACAGCTACAACAAAGGCACAAGTGGCGCGTTCCTGTTCGACCGCTGCAGCAGGGAGAATTGGTCCTGCTCAAGGAGGAGAACGCTCCGCCCATGCGTTGGAGATTGGGGCGCATCATCTCACTATTCCCGGGAAGGGACGGAGTAGTTAGAGTGGCAGAGGTGAAGACCACTACTGGGACTACTCGTCGTGGCATCCAGTACCTTTGCCCCTTGTTGGACTTCGAGGAGGACAGCACATTGGAAGCATCTTCCAAGGGCCCCGAGTATGTTCCGGCGCACGACGGCTCCCGACCCTTTTGCAGTCACCAACTGTCAGTGTCAAACGACTGACAGATGCACCTCGTGTGACTGCTGTCACTTTTTTCTGTATAACCTAAAAATTCATCTAGAGAAACCGACACGGTATCAACATTTATTTCATTGTAATTATAATTAAACCCAAGTCCTCAAGCTGTATTCATATATTCATATCCCGCACGGAACAGTTAGTAAATATAGTAAAAATTTTAAGAAAGTCTGTAGTATCGCAAAGGAAATTCATATAACTGACAAGATCGAAAAGTCTGGAAACAAAATTAAATGTATCTGGCAAATAATTAAGCAAGAGACAGGGAAAGCATGCAGTAACAATAAAAATATCTGTGATAAAATACTTTGTGATAGTAGTAGTAATACATGACAAATTTGACATTGCAAACTATTTTAATAAATATTTTGTAAATATTGCTAATGACCTAACATGTAATTTAAGATGTTCAAAAGAAAATTCTCTAATATTTTTAAACAAATATATTCCAGCTTCTAGCATTAATTTTACTCTGAAACCTATCAATATTAGTCAGGTTATAAAGCTTATCCGAAACATGAAACCTAAAAAATCAAACGATTTTTGGTATATTACCCCTTTCTTATTGAAAAAACTGGAATGTGTTATTGCTGCACCTCTTATGCATATTATAAATGAATGCATCGACAAAGGGTATTTCCCTGAAAAAATTAAAATTGCTAAAGTCGTACCTCTATATAAGAAAGGCAAAAAATCTCTATGTAATAATTACAGACCAGTTTCAGTGCTTCCTAGCATAAGTAAAATTTTTGAAAAATATGTTGCTGATGAACTTATTAACTTTGTTTTAGACAATAAGCTTTTGAACTGTAGACAATTTGGTTTCCATAAAAGTAAATCTACGAGACATGCCATAATACGGCTAATGCAAGACGTAGTTTCTGGCTTGGAGAAATCACAAAAAACTTATGGTGTTTTTTGTGATCTATCCAAAGCTTTTGATTGTGTTTCTCATGATATCTTGATAGGAAAGCTTGAACACTACGGTGTCAAAAATAATGAACTGAGAATTTTTAAATCGTATTTAAATGACAGGGAACAAGTCACTGAAATAAACGGGTCAAGATCAAATAAAAGTAAAATAGAATTAGGCGTTCCTCAAGGATCAATATTAGGTCCTCTATTATTTTTAATCTATGGGAATGATGTTTCGGTAGTGTGTAAGGACATTGACATAGTCTTATTTGCTGACGACACTAGTTTAATTGTTAAAGACAAATCCAATGAGGATCTTAGTCTTAAGCTAAAGGAAGTTATTCCCAAGTTAAAAGAATGGTTCTCGGTCAATAATTTACTTTTGAATGTTGATAAAACACATTTGATTAAATTTTGTTTAGGAGCAAATGTTACTTTGCCACATCCTTTTGTAGCTGATGCTCTAAATGACCTTTCTTTATCCAGTACTGATAGTGTGAAATTCCTAGGTATTTGGTTAGACTCCAAATTAACTTGGGCGGTTCATATTGAAGAATTAACTAAAAAACTATGTTCTGCTACCTATGCCATCAAAAAAATAAAGGAACTAGGAGGGCTAAGAGCAGCGAGAGATATGTATTTTGCATATTTTCATTCCTTAATGAGTTATGGAATAATGTTTTGGGGCACTGCAGCTGAATCAAAGAGAGTCTTTATACTGCAAAAACGTTCTGTCTGGTATATATTAGGTCTAAATTATAGAGACTCCTGAGATAAGTTCAGAGAGTTAAACATTATGACCATGATTTGCGAATATTTATACCAAAATATAGTATACGTACGGGAAAATGTCAATAGTATGACGAAAAAAGTAGATTTTCACGGTCTTAACACTAGATATAACGAAAATATTGTGACCCCCTGTGTTAGACTGAAGAAAACTTTAAAAAGCTTCATGTGTGTATCTATAAAATTGTATACTAAAATTCCCATTGACATTAGAAATAAATCTGATATTGAATTCTTTAAATGCATAAAAAATAGTTTATTGTTTAAATGTTATTATAATATTGAGGAGGCCTTGGCCGATAAATTTATTTTTTGTGATGACTTGTTATAATTTTTGTTTTATTTATTTATTTGATTGCGTTTGGTTAAGATAACCCATAATTTATATGATTTGAATACCTATTTTGTTTTTACAATATGACGAAGCTTTTAGCTGAAACTTATATTATATTTTTATTCTTATTCTTATTCTTATATTTGAATTCTACCAAAATGTACCGATTCTCAGTATTGTTTATATGATGTATTATGATTGTATTTGTTTTGACATATCTAAGTGCATGTATAAGTGTAAAGAGGAAATAAATGATTATGATTATGATTATGATTAAACAGCCATCGTTTGGCTCTCTCGTTGAACGAGCGAAGCGAGTTCTCTGAGTCAAGTTGGAAGAATCGGCGTTTGTATGTATGTGTGTATGTATGTATGTATGTTTGTCCGATGAAAACTTCCAAACCGTTAATCCGATCTTCATGAAATTTGGTATGGGGGTAGATAGTATTGGTACAATTTGTAGGTAAGGTTATGAGCTATATCGGTCAGGGGGTTGCTGAGATATTGGGGTCCAAGAGGGGGTAAAAAAAATAAAAGTGAGACAGTCAGATCAAGTGGGGTGTCTAATGAAAGCGCTTTAGTTGGACATTTCAAAACTGTTTTTAATAAGTATTTAAACTTAGTAGTTTCCGAGATATTAGGGAAAATAAAAAACGCAAAAATCAAAAATTCTAGGGTACTTCCAGCAGTCCCACAATGCTGAAATTTGGTATGCTTGTGGCTTTTGTGTCACAACTACAGGGAAAAGTCTGAAATTGAAGAAATTAGAAACCTGAACCATAAAAAACAATAACCAATATAACATCCATTGTTGACCTCCCATTTCTAAGAATATGAATGACGTTGGAGTTCTATGTTTTCGTCAAAAGGACGTCATCAATTAATTCGTCAAGTACTTTAAATACTAACAGGTATGTAGTTTTTACGCCCTGTTGCTTAGTCCTATTCAAAGGCTATTTCGATGATGTGTATAATAATTACCTATAGAGGTTAATTTTTTTTCTCAGTAAATGTTTTTAGAAGTCGGTTAGAAGGGTGAAGAAAGTAAAATATGCAAAAAAATATCTCGAAGATACTTCAAGTTCTCTGGTAATGCTGAAATTTATTATTTAAGTATATTTTGTTCCACGGGGAGAAGTCGAAAATTGAGGATTTTTTCTTTGTAATATGCATTTTTAGAGTAGAGAACTTAAATCTTTAAAAATTTGGTAGCAAAACTACAGCTAGATGGCACTGCTTAATTAAAAAAAACTTTTATTTTGCTTCACATTTCTTTCATGTTAGAGAAATTGACTCGATAGTTTTAGATTTCTGATGGATCATCCATACAAACATACTTACATAGCCGTTAAATACAAAACCCTTTCTTCCCCTCTTAAATTAGTCGGGCTGATAAAGGTGTCATCGCGAGGTCTCAGTTCGGGGCGAACCACTACTTTAAGTATATTTTGTTCTACGGAGAGAAGTCGAAAATTGAAGATTTTTTCTTTGTAATATCCATTTTTAGAGTAGAAAACTTAAATCTTTAAAAATTAGGTAGTAAAACTACAACTAGATGGCACTGCTTAATTAAAAAAACTATTTTTTTGCTTCACAAAATCTCAACCATATTAGAGAAATTGACTCGATAGTTTTAGATTTCTGATGGATCATCCATACAAACATACTTACATAGCCGTTAAACACAAAACCCTTTCTTCCCCTCTTAAATTAGTCGGGCTGATAAAGGTGTCATCGCGAGGTCTCAGTTCGGGGCGAACCACTAGTTACTATTAGGTCAAAGTCAAAGTCAAAGTCAAAGTCAAAAAGAACTTTATTCATTGAAATCACAAGGATCATTTTGAATCGTCTTATATAAAATTAAATTACTCCTGTTCCAACGCGACCAAGCCTAGAAGAATCAGGCAACAAACTCGGCTTGGCTTACATAAATGGTCCGTCTTACCACTAGGTGAGAAGCGCCTGTGTGGTGCCTCGGAGCAAGGAGTTGCTGATACATAGTAAATGAGAACTTAAAAACCTTAGGAAGGCAGTCAAAAGTAAATAAACATCAGCAAAAATATGCAAGACAGCACACGCTACGCTTGTTATACTTATAAATAATAATCTAATACAAACATGTAAATAGGTAAGTACAGATATTGCAAATTTCCATTTTAGCAGTCGAGGGGCAGAGCGATATCAGGCCACGCGGCTTTATCATTAATATAGTCATCAAAAGTGTAATACGCTTTCTTAATTAGATTCATCTTTATGTAGGATTTAAATCTTCGAATAGGAAGTTTAAATGCACCTTCTGGAAGTTTATTATAGAACCGTACAGAATTCCCCATAAAAGACCCACTTACTTTTTTTAATCGAAATTTTGGTATATTAAGTTTGTGTTTATTTCTCGTGTTAATACCATGCACGTCACTTTTTATCATAAAACTATCCAAGTGTTTATGTGTATGTAATAATATTTCATAGATATATTGCGATATTACTGTAAGAATATTGATTTCTTTGAAACGCTCCCTCAAGGAGTCACGCGACTTCATTTTATAAATGGCACGTATTGCCCGTTTTTGTAAGACAAAAATAGCTTGGATATCTGCTGCTTTACCCCACAGTATGATACCATATGACATAACACTATGGAAGTAGCTAAAATAAACAAGCCTAGCTGTAGCTTCATCAGTAAGCTGCCTTATTATACGAACTGCATATGCAGCGGAACTAAGTCTACCAGCAAGAGCCACAATTTGTGGTGCCCACTGCAACCCTGCATCAATATTAAGCCCTAAGAAAATGGTAGACTTGACAAGATCAAGTGTCTCCCCATTTATTTTAATATTAGTTGGATAATGTTTTACATTAGGCAATGTGAATTTGATGCATTTCGTTTTTTTAGCATTAAGCAAAAGATTATTTACTGTGAACCACTCAAGAACACGCGATAGTGAATCATTTACATCATCGTAATTAGCTTTAGATCTATCAACTTTGAAAATCAAAGAAGTATCGTCAGCAAATAGAACTATGTCACATATGTCTTTCACAAAAAAAGGGAGATCGTTAATGTAAACTAGGAATAAAAAAGGGCCTAGTATTGAACCCTGTGGCACCCCCATGACAATAGTCGATCCTGAAGACCTTTCACCACCAACATCAACTTTTTGGATCCTATTGGATAAGTAAGAATTTACAAGATTAATTGCCTGATTTTGTATGCCATAATGTTTTAACTTGGAAATTAAAGTATCATGCCTCACGCAGTCAAAAGCTTTGGACAGGTCGCAGAAAACTCCGATCGCGTCCTGCGAGTTCTCCCATGCTTCAAATATGTGTTCTAAGAGCATGGTACCAGCATCGGCTGTCGAACGACCCTTAGTAAATCCAAATTGATGACTATGAAGAAGTCCGTGGAGGTTAAAGTGTGACAATAACTGAGTAAGAATAAGTTTCTCGAAGATTTTACTTAACGCAGGCAATATAGAAATTGGCCTATAATTACCTGGATCTTTTTCGTTACCAGACTTGAACAAAGGAATTAATTTACTATGTTTCATAAGATCAGGAAAGACTCCCTCGTCAACACATCCATTGAAAATGTAGGCCATACACGGCGCAATATCAATAATTATAACACCTAACACCTTTGTAGATATTCCCCAAAGGTCTTCAGTATTTTTAATATTAAGTGACTTAAATGTCTTAACAATATCATTGGCATTAACGTATCTGAAACTAAACGCGACCTCACACTTATCAACACTTAATTCCAATAAAGTAGATGCTCCAGAGGCAGTTGATTTTAAAGATTGAGTCACAAAATTAGGTATACTAGAGAAAAAACTATCAAAGGCATTTGCGACCTCAGTATTATTTGATAATGTTGTATTGTTTACGTTTAAATTAATTTGTTTACTACGAGGTTTAGTTTTACCTGTTTCATTATTTATTAATTTCCAAGTTGTCTTAATTTTATTTGCTGATTTTTCTATTTTATTTCTCAAATGCAATGATTTTGCTGCATGACAAACTTTTTTGAAGGTCTTGGAATAGTTCTTTATGTACAAGATAAACGATGGATCGTGCAACATTGATTCTCTAGCCGCATAGAGTTCATATAATTTATTCCTACTTCTATAAATACCGGTTGTAGCCCAATCAGCTAACCCGACATTAGCTCTAGCTTTACATTTTTTTAACTTAAATATCTCACTATGTTCCTCACATATCAACTTAAACAAACTAGTAAAAAGGTCATTCGGATCATCTACGCACGGTACAAGGGGCATTTTGAGTTCAATACTGCCCTGGAACTTCTTAATGCGACTTTCTGTGATAGGCCGATAAGTGAATTCCTTAGGTTCATCTACAAAATTACAAGTAAATATAGCACTGTGACCATAGTGATCTGAGGTGAAATGTTTAATTACTGATTTATTAACTGGAACACTACTGCAATAAATATTATCTAAACAGGTGGATGTTGTTAGTGTCACCCTTGTAGGTTCTTCGAAGAGGTGATATAAATTAAAGCATTTAAATAAATTAAGCAGCCTCTCAGATAGAGGATTAACCGGAATATCTATATTGAAATCTCCGCAGACTATTAGCATTTTATTACGAACAAAAGTTTTAAGCAATGCTTCTTCCATAGTGGATTCAAATAATGCGAAGTCTGCGTCAGGGGGACGGTAAACGCTTACAATGATATGCCGCTCTAGCTCAACACAAGATAGCTCAATAGTCCTCTCAATAGTGAGATTTGCAACATCTTTACGTTCCTTGCATTTTAAAGTATTTCGAACAACAATTAAGGAACCCCCACGTATGGCGTTCTTGCGTTTGTATGAACTTACAATATTATAATTCTCATAATAAGGGAGTAACTCAAATTGTAACATCCAGTGTTCAGTTACACACATAATATCAACATTAAAACGGATTAAAAATAATTCTAATTCTAAGATTTTGCTGGGAAGGCCTTGCACGTTTTGATGTACTACATTTAACGTGCCCGGCTGTCTCATTGTCGAACTCGTCAGTTTAAATGACTGTCAGCTACTCCTACTTGTTTGCCCTCATTAGTACTACTACTAACTACGGGCTTGTCGGTGAACTGCGTTATAGTACTTATAACGGGATCAAAAATATTAAATGCTAACAATTTAGCAATTATTAATTTACTATGTCTACTCAGGTACACAGTATCTCTTGTCAAAACAAAATTACTAATAAAATTATTAGTATCAAAATACAAAACGTCTCTATGACGACATGTCAAATTATATAGCATTAAATTAAGATTCCATATTTTTTGATTGTCTTTGGCACTCAAAGATTTTGAGTAAGGGAAAGCACATAAAATTAATTTTCCCAATCCTGAATTTAACTTGTGTAGCAAAGTCTCAACCAGCTTAATAATATCTAATCGCATGACACCACTACTCTCACCTAATTGTACTAACAAAGTGGTGTCGTTGTCAAAGCAATCCTCCCTCTTTATAGAATCTATAAGTTTGTGAATAGGGGCATTTGGAAAGCAATTATTTGTCACAACTTGCCCTAACAGATCACTAAGAAGCAAACCCATCCCAACACCTATCTTATCTGAAAACACTACAGTCTTCCGGGTCTGCCGACAGGATTTTACCTGTCTAACCGGAGACTGCGTACCAGGTGTGGAAACTACTTCAACCTGAACAGTAGGTTTAGCTTGTCTCTGCGATGCACATGGTGCCATGTGTATTAAAGCACCTAAAGCTGATCCAGAAGGCTCTGATAAAGGAAGGTCCGTCTGTGAGCTACTATTACATACTTGTACATATGTGCTATCATCACTCAGTATCTCTACGATATTATTCATTTTCTGAATATTGTCAGATGCTTCTTGTTCAGCTTTTTTATATTTACACGTTACATCACGAAGTGATGTTTCTAAACTTTTGATTACCTCTGACATATCAAGTAACTCTTTTGAATTACGTCCAATCAAATTATAGCAGGAATTAAGTTCCTCATTCATATTACATTTTTGCTTTATATGCTTTGCATAACTCAGGACATTTTTATGCTTTTTAAGCTTTTTCTCAGTTTTTTTTATAAAATTACTTAGCCTTACATATTTTTTTATTCTTTTACTCCCTTTCAATTGTAGAAATTTACTTTTACAATTTGGCGTAGTGAGATCTATCATTGAGATGTTAGAACAACTGGCCATGAGTTCGGTCTGTAAATCCAGACTCCTATAATTATTATTTGAGGGCACATGCTTCGACTCTAAATGTTCTAGTTTACATCTGCACTCCGCAAGCTCATGCTGTAAGTCTTTATTTTCCTGAAGCAACACCTCGTAGGTTTCATGGCAGCTGTCCACGGAATGTAACATGGACTGCAGACGGTCCATCTGCTCGAGTACGGCTTCATATTGAGAGTGAAGCTCAGAAAGTTCTTTCTTGAGGCATGTATTCTTGCCAAGAATCACCAACATTTCAGCCTCACTCTCGTCACGTTCTTGTAGTAGCTGGCTGCGAATCTCATTGGATTCTTTGAGCTCTGCCACAGCCCCCTTGTACTTGGCTTCCAAGTCGCATGCCCTCCGAGTCATCATGGTGGATGGTATTCTGAAACACAGCAGTAGGCAAGTGGGTATCTAGAAATGGATATAGTGACAGGTATAGAATAGGTGGAAATATAAAAAAAAACAATCAGTATAGATGGGGGTGGTAGAAAGTAACAAGACTCTAGTAATAGAATTAAAAGTAACAAGAAAAATAACACTTGCTTAGATAACCAATTATTACCAGCTCAATTTAAAAATTACTTGGAATTTCTCACTACTAATTACTTGACACACAAGTAAAGGAAAGATTACAAAGTAAGACTACTCTGGTTACTACAAATTAGTAAAAAAAAGAACAATAAATTCATGCATTTAACTAAATACTACTCCGGTACAATTAATTAGTTTTATTGTGGAAAGTACAACCTACAGATTACAGTTAGTAGGTATTTTGGGGCCAGTTAGTGAACAAGAATGATAATATTTTTGTAATTTTCTAAGTGTCTCTGTAGTTATGTATGTGTGAGGCAGTGTTTAGACTACAATCATCTTCCAAACTTTGTCAAGGCGAAAGAGTGCAAAACTTTGCCTATTCGTAATGTGTAGTGTAAGTGACTCACAAGGAGCCGAGTCAATGTGTGGTAACGTGTGTGAGGTGAGAAAAATGTTATGTTATTAGAACAAAAAATACTCCCCAGGTAACAGCAATGTAATCCAGCTAACAGTTTGGTGTGTAATTCACTTCACAGCACCCTCTGGAAACAAACTGCTTTCCTCTTGTGGATTTTCAAACACGTCAACCGTTGTCTCCAAGTCCGAAATTTGCCAAAGTTTTTTCATATGTTTTTATAGAACACAAACACTCACACGTGTGAAATATACTATTTTTAACAACATAGCGTAAGTTTTATGGTAATTAACAGTAAAAACTACAATAAAAACTAAAATAAATAAGAGCAGCTGTTTTTGACGTGCGTCAGCTGGGGTTGCCACACGGCGAAAAAACAGGTAACAAAATAGGTTCCAACGAACAAATTTCACGCCTACTAAAAGAAGCTTATAAGCAGAGGCCAAGTGTACCTAAATATAGCTTTGTTTGGGATCCCTAAACAGTACTTGATCACGTCTGTGACTGGTACCCCAATGACAGATTGACCCTTGATCAAATAACAAAAAAAATTACAATGCTTCTCGCGTTATGCACGGGTCACCGTGTACAAACATTGTCAGTTATAAAATTAAGTGATATAGTGTTTTCTCAAAGTCAAATTATAATCACTATCTCAGATCTGATTAAAACATCGGCTGCAGGTCGCGATCGACCGACCTTGGTGTTACCCTATTTCAATGATAAACCCAATATTTGTCCGGCAAAATGCTTAGTAGATTATTTGTTTGTCACAAACATTATTCGCAATGGAATTAACCACTTGCTCTTAACCCATAAACATCCAAACAAGCGTGCCACGGCACAAATCATCAGCCGATGGATAAAAGACGTTTTAGCGGCGAGTGGCATCGACGTAGCGACGTTTAGCGCGCACAGCACACGGCACGCTGCTACGTCAAGCGCGCGCGCAGCTGGTCTTTCTGTCGATGCCATCCGTAAGACAGCTGGCTGGACCACAAACTCGCAAACTTTTGCAAATTTCTATAACCGTCCAATAATCGCAGAAAGCTTTGGTAGGACAATTATCGGGTCTTAAAATTATTACTACGCTAATGATTGTTTATTTTATTTGTTTTTTTTTTCATCTATACTTAATTAAGTAGTTAAGCAATGCTAAACATGTACCTATATCATAAATAAAGTTACGTTTTATTTTGAAATCAATACATGTTTTATTGGCATTCAACCTTTAAGAAAAATATTTTGTAATAGGAAATAATGTACAAAAAACTTTAAGCGGGTATACAGGTACTCTAAACATCTACCTAGTTAAATATCTTCGAATTGAGCTATGATAATATAATAGATGATTAAACGAACTTCACAAGTGAAATTCTATCACTATTATATGAATAGCTCTATTCGAAGATATAGAAACCCCCCCTCCACAATCCCAAGTTTTTTGAATACCTCTAAAATTAATGAGAGAATCATAGACAGGCTGTAGTGACGTGACACTAATTGAATCGATTTAGTGTTGTACATCGATGCATCGATCTAAAAAACGTGCGAAACTACCTTGTGGAAAAAGGCACTACCTAGTAAAATATCTTCGAATAGAGCTATTCATATAATAGTGATAGAATTTCACTTGTGATGTTCGTTTAATCATCTATTTTATGTGCTTTCCCTTACTCAAAATGTTTGGATAATCAAAAAATTTGGAATCTTAATTTAATGCTGTATAATTTGACATGTCATCATAGAGACGTTTCTTATATACTTAGACTTATATACTTAGTAGACTTATATACTTGGTAGACTTATATACTAAGACTTATATACTTAGACTTATATACTTAGACTTATATACTTAGACTTATATACTTAGACTTATATACTTAGACTTATATACTTAGACTTATATACTTAGACTTGTGTACTTAGACTTGTGTACTTAGACTTATGTACTTAGACTTATGAACTTAGACTTATGTACTTAGACTTATGTACTTAGACTTATATACTTTGTAGACTTATATACTTAGTAGACTTATATACTTAGTAGACTTATATACTTTGTATACTTAGAAGACTTATATACTTAGTAGACTTATATACTTAGTAGACTTATATACTTAGTAGACTTATATACTTAGTAGACTTATATACTTTGTATACTTAGAAGACTTATATACTTAGTAGACTTATATACTTAGTAGACCTATATACTTAGTAGACTTATATAATTAGTAGACTTATATACTTAGTAGACTTATATACTTAGTAGACTTATATACTTAGAAGACTTATATACTTAGTAGACTTATATACTTAGTAGACTTATATACTTAGTAGACTTATATACTTAGTAGACTTATACACTTAGTAGACTTATACACTTAGTAGACTTATACACTTAGTAGACTTATACACTTAGTAGACTTATACACTTAGTAGACTTATACACTAAGTAGACTTATACACTTAGTAGACTTATACACTTAGTAGACTTATAAAATTATTAGTTGAAAAATAAAAATAAAAAATAAAAATACACTTAGTAGACTTATACACTTAGTAGACTTATACACTTAGTAGACTTATATACTTAGTAGACTTATATACTTAGTAGACTTATATACTTAGTAGACTTATATACTTAGACTTATATACTTAGTAGACTTATATACTTAGACTTATATACTTAGACTTATATACTTAGACTTATATACTTAGACTTATATACTTAGACTTATATGCTTAGACTTATATACTAAGACTTATATACTTAGACTTATATACTTAGACTTATATACTAAGACTTATATACTTAGACTTGTGTACTTAGACTTGTGTACTAAGACTTATGTACTTAGACTTATGAACTTAGACTTATGTACTTTGTACACTTATATACTTAGTAGACTTATATACTTAGTAGACTTATATACTTAGTATACTTAGTATACTTATCTTATCTTATCTTATCTTGTCTTATCTTATCTTATCTTATCTACTCTTCTCTTCTCTTCTCTTCTCTTCTCTTATTTTATCTTCTCTTTTCTCCTCTTCCCTCTTCATCTCCTCTCTTCACCTTTCTTCTCGTTTTCGTTTTCGTTTTCGTTTTCGTTTTCGTATATTCTTATATTCGTATATTCTTATAGTCGTATAATCGTATATCCGTATATTCTTATATTCGTATTTGTATATTGTCTTCTATCGACAATCGACTATCGACTATCGACTATCGACTATCGACTATATCACTATCACACTAGCACACTAGCACATTAGAACACTAGCACCCTAGCACACAATTACACAATCACATAATCACACAATTACACAATCGTTTAATCACACAATCACAAAATCACATAATCACACAATCTCACTATCTCACTATCTCACACTCTCACACGCTAATAATCTGACAATCTCACACTCTCATAATCTCACTATCTCACTATCTCACTGACTCACTATCTCAATATCTCACTATCTCACGATCTCACTAACTCACACTCTCACACTCTCACATTCTCACACTTTCATACTATCACATTATAACACTATCACTAGTGTGAGAGTGTGAGAGTGTGAGAGTGTGAGATTGTGAGATTTTGAGATAGTGAGATAGTGAGATAGTGAGATAGTGATACCTCACTATCATAATCTCAAAATCATAATCATAATCACAATCATTTTCACAATCATAATCATAATCTCATAATCTTATAATCTCACAATCATATTCTCACAATCATAATCTCATAATCTCACAATCTCGAAATATCATTATCTCATAATCTCATAATCTCACAATCTCGAAATATCATAATCTCATAATCTCACAATCTCATAATCTCATAATCTCATAATCTCATAATCATAATCTCACAATCACTATCTCACAATTACAATCTCACAATCATGATCTCACAAGATATTCCGCGCTTATGCCAAAAATGACATAAGCTTGGACTATCTCTGGTTTATTTTAAACCAGGCAGCCCCCTAGTTTAGCAATGGACTATAAATTGACAGTTGATTGCTTGTTAGAGGTAAGAATTTGGACACCTTAATTGTGATGTGACACAATCCGTCAGTTTGATACTTAAGAAATTTGCGAAGTAGCGCGAGAATTTATTTCGGAAAACAAACCATATGCTTTCGTCGAAAAAAATTCTTTCGTTTAAAGTCGCATATGCCTTATGTCGATATTTAATCCTAGACTAGTACACCTTTACTAAATTCTGATTTAGTCCATATTCTGTAATGAGGCCGAAAGCACCTATGGAATCACCTATAAGGAACATCTGAGATGGTTAAATCCTTTCAGAGAGAGAGGTGACAACCACTGTGGCGCGGCGGGAGAAGGTTCATATTCGTATTCGTATATTCGTATTCACCTGCTCTTCTCTTCTCTTCTCTTCTCTTCTATTCCTATCGACTATGGACTATCGACAATCGACAATCGACAATCGACAATCGACAATCGACAATCGACAATCGACAATCGACAATCGACAATCGACAATCGACAATCGACAATCGACAATCGACAATCGACAATCGACAATCGACAATCGACAATCGACAATCGACAATCGACAATCGACAATCGACAATCGACAATCGACAATCGACAATCGACAATCGACAATCGACAATCGACAATCGACAATCGACAATCGACAATCGACAATCGACAATCGACAATCGACAATCGACAATCGACAATCGACAATCGACAATCGACAATCGACAATCGACAATCGACAATCGACAATCGACAATCGACAATCGACAATCGACAATCGACAATCGACAATCGACAATCGACAATCGACAATCGACAATCGACAATCGACAATCGACAATCGACAATCGACAATCGACAATCGACAATCGACAATCGACAATCGACTATCGACAATCGACTATCGACAATCGACAATCGACAATCGACTATCGACTATCGACTATCGACTATCGACTATCGACTATCGACTATCGACTATCGACTATCGACTATCGACTATCGACTATCGACTATCGACTATCGACTATCGACTATCGACTATCGACTATCGACTATCGACTATCGACTATCGACTATCGACTATCGACTATCGACTATCGACTATCGACTATCGACTATCGACTATCGACTATCGACTATCGACTATCGACTATCGACTATCGACTATCGACTATCGACTATCGACTATCGACTATCGACTATCGACTATCGACTATCGACTATCGACTATCGACTATCGACTATCGACTATCGACTATCGACTATCGACTATCGACTATCGACTATCGACTATCGACTATCGACTATCGACTATCGACTATCGACTATCGACTATCGACTATCGACTATCGATTATCACACTATCACACTAGCACACTTGCACATTAGAACACTAGCACACTAGCGCACAATTACAGAATCACATAATCACACAATCTCACTATCTCACTATCTCACACTCTCACACGCTAATAATCTGACAATCTCACACTCTCATAATCTCACTATCTCACTATCTCACTGACTCACTATCTCAATATCTCACTATCTCACGATCTCACTAACTCACACTCTCACACTCTCACATTCTCACACTTTCATACTATCACATTATAACACTATCACTAGTGTGAGAGTGTGAGAGTGTGAGAGTGTGAGATTGTGAGATTTTGAGATAGTGAGATAGTGAGATAGTGATACCTCACTATCATAATCTCAAAATCATAATCATAATCACAATCATTTTCACAATCATAATCATAATCTCATAATCTTATAATCTCACAATCATATTCTCACAATCATAATCTCATAATCTCACAATCTCGAAATATCATTATCTCATAATCTCATAATCTCACAATCTCGAAATATCATAATCTCATAATCTCACAATCTCATAATCTCATAATCTCATAATCTCATAATCTCATAATCATAATCTCACAATCACTATCTCACAATTACAATCTCACAATCATGATCTCACAAGATATTCCGCGCTTATGCCAAAAATGACATAAGCTTGGACTATCTCTGGTTTATTTTAAACCAGGCAGCCCCCTAGTTTAGCAATGGACTATAAATTGACAGTTGATTGCTTGTTAGAGGTAAGAATTTGGACACCTTAATTGTGATGTGACACAATCCGTCAGTTTGATACTTAAGAAATTTGCGAAGTAGCGCGAGAATTTATTTCGGAAAACAAACCATATGCTTTCGTCGAAAAAAATTCTTTCGTTTAAAGTCGCATATGCCTTATGTCGATATTTAATCCTAGACTAGTACACCTTTACTAAATTCTGATTTAGTCCATATTCTGTAATGAGGCCGAAAGCACCTATGGAATCACCTATAAGGAACATCTGAGATGGTTAAATCCTTTCAGAGAGAGAGGTGACAACCACTGTGGCGCGGCGGGAGAAGGTTCATATTCGTATTCGTATATTCGTATTCACCTGCTCTTCTCTTCTCTTCTCTTCTCTTCTATTCCTATCGACTATGGACTATCGACAATCGACAATCGACAATCGACAATCGACAATCGACAATCGACAATCGACAATCGACAATCGACAATCGACAATCGACAATCGACAATCGACAATCGACAATCGACAATCGACAATCGACAATCGACAATCGACAATCGACAATCGACAATCGACAATCGACAATCGACAATCGACAATCGACAATCGACAATCGACAATCGACAATCGACAATCGACAATCGACAATCGACAATCGACAATCGACAATCGACAATCGACAATCGACAATCGACAATCGACAATCGACAATCGACAATCGACAATCGACAATCGACAATCGACAATCGACAATCGACAATCGACAATCGACAATCGACAATCGACAATCGACAATCGACAATCGACAATCGACAATCGACAATCGACAATCGACAATCGACAATCGACTATCGACAATCGACAATCGACAATCGACAATCGACTATCGACTATCGACTATCGACTATCGACTATCGACTATCGACTATCGACTATCGACTATCGACTATCGACTATCGACTATCGACTATCGACTATCGACTATCGACTATCGACTATCGACTATCGACTATCGACTATCGACTATCGACTATCGACTATCGACTATCGACTATCGACTATCGACTATCGACTATCGACTATCGACTATCGACTATCGACTATCGACTATCGACTATCGACTATCGACTATCGACTATCGACTATCGACTATCGACTATCGACTATCGACTATCGACTATCGACTATCGACTATCGACTATCGACTATCGACTATCGACTATCGACTATCGACTATCGACTATCGACTATCGACTATCGACTATCGACTATCGACTATCGACTATCGACTATCGACTATCGACTATCGACTATCGACTATCGACTATCGACTATCGACTATCGACTATCGACTATCGACTATCGACTATCGACTATCGACTATCGACTATCGACTATCGACTATCGACTATCGACTATCGACTATCGACTATCGACTATCGACTATCGACTATCGACTATCGACTATCGACTATCGACTATCGACTATCGACTATCGACTATCGACTATCGACTATCGACTATCGACTATCGACTATCGACTATCGACTATCGACTATCGACTATCGACTATCGACTATCGACTATCGACTATCGACTATCGACTATCGACTATCGACTATCGTATATCGTTTATCGACTTCTCTTCTCTTCTCTTCTCTTCTCTTCTCTTCTCTTCTCTTCTCTTCTCTTCTCTTCTCTTCTCTTCTCTTCTCTTC